>JACJUY010005595.1:35754-58471 GCA_014220935.1 Platorchestia sp. MABIK | reverse complement strand
AGACTTAAGAAACATTCTACCTCTGTATCACCTGTGGTAAATAAATTGTTTAAATTGTTTAAAAATTGTTTAAATTGAATGGCAATCCAAATTTAGACACTCTTGTTAAAATAGTTGACATTTTCAAAGGAAAACCAGGTGAAGTTTCGATAGCCATGCACCCTCAACAAATTACAGCTTTCAAATATGCTCGCGTCACTTCAACAGAAGTTGAAAGAACATTTTCTGTTTTCAAATATATACTCTCTGATAAAGGGCACAATTTAACATTTGAAAATTTGAAAATGCTGCTAATAATTCATTGTAATAGAACTTCTGAATAGCTGTAAGAAACAAATGGTAGTGTTTGTTTGTTCTTTCTTGCGATTGTTCGTTCACTGTATTGTGTTATATTGTTCCTGTTTAATAAATGATTTCTGTGTCTTATGGTCTGATATGTCATATTATGCTACAAGCATTTATCAATAAAGTCATGAAACTGCTTTATTAGCGCTTATTCTTTGGTGCTATAAATGCTATTTTTTCGAGCTATTTCGTCATATATGATAGCGCTTAAACGTCCGGTATCTACTAATAAGCTTTCGGGACCATGTCTCTGCAACCCACATAACTTCTGAACCTACCGTCCCAATTTGCCGTCTGATGACTGAGGGTTTGAATAGTGTAATCGAAGACCAGGGCTAATTTCCGTCATGCCAAGTTTCGATTCCATCATACCAGGGTTCAATTCCATCATGCCAGGGTTCGATACCTATGCCAAGGTTTAAAGAAGGATTCGATCCCATAATCTCAGGGTTCGATTTCATCATGCCAGGGCTCGATTCTATCATGATGAGGTTCGATTGCATCATAACAGGGTTTAATTTCCATACGTCCGGAAAACGACATATCTTTGAGAGCCAATTGCAATAGACACGAGTATATCTGCTTCTTCTTTCTCATACTGTAAACAAGGCATTGAAGAGAAGGTAATGACAAGCTTCTTATTCTTCGAAAACACTCATCTTTTAAACGGATTCTCTCTTGATCCAACGTGAAAATGGTCTGGTTTGATATTGCCTTTCACGACATCGACAGAACGGCGTCATAAAAACAAGTTCGAGGAACATTGAGGCCATCTTAACAAGTTAGAGAGATGCGCCACCGCATTTTCAATTGAATTTCGAGCCCGGAATATGGCAGACTCATGAGAGGCTTCAGTAACAAAGAGATCCAATAACTGCAATGAGAAGAATGAATATTGTGCGCTGACGACCAGGCAGCTCCTGACGAAGCTTGCATGCTGGCTAACTTCACGAGACGTTCGCAAACAAATCTATTTGACAATGAAGTCGTAGTAATCCAGTTTGTTATCGCAGTCTTTGATCTCTCGGGTCGGCAGCGCCTCGCTCTCGAGGTCACGTTTCGTCTTCAGTCTGCGCGAGCTTCAATCGCAGGAGTTTCTAAGGTTTCTATTTGATTGACGTGAAATAAGGAGCTTTTGTTGAGCTGTTGCGATGGTGATGATTCTTGGAGCAGTGTATTCTAATGAAAGTACGTCTTTTCCTTACAAGGAAAGGTTTGAATTATGCGTACCTTCTTTTACATATGCTCTCTCTACAATGTTTTTTGACCCTAATGGGAAAATTAATTCCAATGTAAAACTCAATTACAGCTCAAATTTGTTTTAGTCCTTGACTACCTTTCCAAACAGACTGACGCAAACTCAAAACTGAGTAATATGAATACAAGTTTAATGCCTGAAGCTTCCTTTGTCCTAAGCCCTGCAAATGATATCGTCAAACATAAAAAAACAGTAATCATTAGAACGCTTTGTATGTACTCCACAAAGATACACCGGGGTTTTCATGTCCAAAATTTAAGGATATTACCAGTATTACCATATCTGTAAATTTAAGATATTACATTACCCATATTACCATGTCTAGAAATTTAGGAAATTACATTATCCATATTACCATGTCTAGAAATTTAGGAAATTACATTACCCATTTTACCATGCCTAAAAATTTAGAAAATTACATTCTCCATATTACCATGTCTAGAAATGTAGGAAATTACATTACCCATATCACCATGTCTGGAAATTAAGGAAATTACATTGCCAATACTCGCCCAGATTTCAACGCTTTTTCGTGACTTGTGGTAGTAATTTTTATCGCTTGAACATGTCGTTCAAACTGCGAAACAACTAAGTTATTGAGAGATGCTCAGCACTAATCCTTACGAAGCAACATGGGCGAAAAGATCACGGAAATAAACTTTCTAGTAATCTAGACGAAACCGACGCACTCAATACTTTGATCATTTATAATATTCGCAAGGTTACTAAATCTAAAATATGCGTGCCGTTGAGTGTTTTATTTCGGTGACATTGCGACCAACGATGTTTGAAACGATGTTTGAGTCACAATCTGCCAAGTAAATAGAGTCGATTCTCGATCAGATCGATCTTTTTCATGCTTAACATCTTCGATCTTTATCAATCCCAATCGTCGACATCTTATAATTGACATCCTGATCATCGATATCTTTCTCAACTAAAATCGACAAAAATAAGCCCCAGTCATTCAGATAATGCGACACTCAAATTTGTGTGGACGGAGGTAGCATGGATATTTGTAGATAAATAAATGTTCGGCTGAGCTGTGAGTTAAAATGATAATATCGGGACTGACGTAGCACGAATACCTCTGTTGTTAGTTACTTACTTCCTGTTAAATAGAGAACTCTTTTTTTCTTTGCTCTCTCTACTGCACTGCCGCGCTCCCAATTCCGCGTTCTCAATTCTAAAAGGACAGAATCTTAGTGCGATGTGGAGTCAAAGCGCTCGAGTCCTGGTTCATTTTAAAGTAGGTCAGAATTAATTGATGATCTTACGGAGTTCCCAGCAGTTGGATTCGACAATCCGGATTGACGAAAGCAAAACTTCTCCGTGTCCGGAGTCGAGCGAAAAACTGCACCTGATGGCATAAATTTCAACTCGCCTACCGGACCAGTTTGATTAATCGAGAACTTTGGAGTCTACTTAGTTTCTATTAATTACGAAGCAGCTCATTTGCTCTAAGAAGAGCGAGCAAAAGAACTTGCTTGGTTAACTCAAATGAGATTTCTGTCTAGGAAATAGGCAGTTTGAAAGATACTTTATTCACATCATTGATGGTGTTGAAATTTTAAGAGACCTACTGACATACTTTCGAGTTTCACATCGAAACTTTGAAACTTGTTGTTAAGTTTTAGGCCAGACAGATTTATTTCCTGTATAATTATGAAACACTGTTCGTCTCTTGCTTGACTGGTTGATTACCACGGTAGAGGAAACAAGGTAAAGTAATTTCTATTTGGAAAATACACCTCTTGTTCGGCTAGCCAATAGAAATGCTTTATTTGAAACAAACTTAATGACGTCATCATTGCGGCGTATCGTTAGGCCAATAGTAGTGCCAGATTTGGGGCTAGCAGTGTTGTCAGATACAATCTGAGCCCTGCTATTGGTTCATTGTCACGACGTCAGCATTGCCACACTGTCGACGAAAATTCAGACTTAATTTAGGCGAAAGGGTGGTTTGACCCTACCTTGTTTCTTCTACCGTGTTGGTTAGTCGCTCCCTGTAAACTGGATACCGGAGCACTATTTATTGACTGTAAATTCGTAGTTTTTGAGTTGCAATGAATTCCTATTGATTGAAACTTATTCAACAGTTTTTCCAACAAATAAATTAGCGATCGAAAGAAGAATGTACACGCGTACAAAGACTCAATTTAAAATAAGTTTTCACCAGCAAATTGCCGCACTACTTTAAAATATCATTGATGGCACAGGTAAACTTATGGTAATTGAAACTAACCGTTTATTCTTTAACCAACTGTACATCTGTTGAAATATCCTGCTATTTTGTACATTTTAGAGATGTATTTAGACAACGAAAGTTGATCTTTTGATTTAATTTGAAAGAAAACCAAAAGTAAAGTTCAAGTAAATTGTGTCAGTCGTATTGTGTTCAGCAACTTATTATTTGAAACAGAACCCCGAAAAAAGCCAAAATTTTGCATGGAATTCTAGTAAAAATTTGACAAACGTCGAAAAATGAAACATCATGATCGCATAGCCGTCGTTCTTTAACGTGCGACTTCGATTTTTTAAAATTTTATTTTAGATGATCACTGAAAATTTACGTATAGTGTTTCAAAGTCTTCTATTTGAGATGTTGTACAGCTTTCTGTTATTAGTAACTTTGCGTGCATGAAGTCATGTTGCACCAAAAATGTTAGAAAAAGACAGTGCGTTTTCGAAGGAATTTTAACATATTCTTTATATATACATTTTATATCTGCCACCTAATTTTCTGAGCGATGGCATTAAACACTTGGTCTTTCGATTTTACCTAGGGGAAAATAGGGATTTACCTAAGGGAAAATGGATAGAAGTTATCTTACACTGAATAGTAATCCAGATGCCACAATCACGAGCGAGCGGTTGAGTGAGAACTATTACCCTGCAAATAGAACGTCGGTATACATTTAGCACTAAAAAGGCACCAGGACCTTTCAATTTTTGACTGCGTTTGCTTTTTTTTACAGCAAGCGTAAATTTCGGACACATCGAATTGAATTTTATTTTCGAGTGCACCTCTTTCATTTTTATCAGACTCAGAAATTAACATAGGTTATTGTGGCTCTTATAGCTTTAGCGATAGACGTCCTGAGGAGCCAGATTACTTCACTGTTGTTAATGATCTCTGCTTCCGTTTGCTACCGCCTACTTTGTTTTAAAACGACACAGATCCAATGATTTCGAACGTAAGGGAAACATTTTTTCCCGGAAATTTTCAAAGATTTTACCGAAATTTTGAATTCCTTAGTTTTATGAAATCTTTGATATAATTATGGAATCCAGTCGCCCTATTTTAAACCCACTTCTTCTATATAGAGCCCTGTCATCCGATACTGAACCCAGCCATCCTATGTTGAACTCTGTCGTCCTGTTCGAATTGAACCCAGTTGTTTTATATTCAACCTAGTCATTCTACATTCAACCCAGTCGTTTTATATTCAACCCAGTCGTTCTATTTTGAACTCTGTCGTCGTGTACGTAATGAACCCAGTCGTTTTAAACAATTTAAACAATTTAAACAATTTATTTACCACAGGTGATACAGAGGTAGAATGTTTCTTAAGGCTAATACAATGGTCAAACTAGAGTATAGCTACCTGTGGGCCCGAATAAGTTCAGCGACTTCTAGGGCATCCTACCATCACATTATTCTAAGGTGTACAATAATCTTTAGCCTAATTCACTTAACCTAGTTTCGCAATAGACTGATCAATGAGATAATTGACTTGATATTTGATGCTGTATTCTACAATATAGGTCAAATCGGTTATATTTAACAATATATTCGATAAGACGATTAAGAGAAGACTGAAAGTCGGTATGTTACCTATGGCAAATCACATTATTAGGACTAGTATTTTGATAGGAAGTGAGATTCGAGATGTCTTTTGAATACTTTGTAAGAATTACTTTCACGAATTACCGCAGGGATTGAGTTCCAAGTTTTAGTTCCAACGAAGAGGATACTGTGTTGCGACCGGGCCTTTGANCATGCTGAACAGTGCAATATAGTAGTTCGTGAGGAAGATTTTAAAGTCATTGATAGCGCTCCCAATGAATTTGACCTACGAATTTTAGAATCCCTTCATGTTTTTAAAAGAAAACCTTCCCTAAATAATATGCTTAGTTCCTACCCCCTTCAAATAGTGAATTCTTAGTGTGTATTTTTCCGTTTTTTCGATACCTTCTTGCTAGTCTTTAGGCATAGTCTGACATTAGTTATCTTTTTGTTGTTACAATTATGTTCGTTTTAGTTTTTACTTTTTTGTATTGCTTGTATTCTTCGTAATGTTTGTACTTTATGCACTTTTTTGAATTCATTGCATTTTACAGAACTGAAGATGGAGCTGGACTCCGAAACGTTTTCGATTTTGTTTTTTCTCAATTTGAGTAACTATGACTAGTTTTATTAGCATTTTCTTCGCTTTTAAATTTCTATATCCATGTTTTTTTGTCATGGTTTTTTGTAACAAAAGCATGTATAAAAAAAGCTTTTTTTTTGGTCACATAAAATATATTAATATAAATGTTTTTTAGTCATGATTTTTCTATAAAAAAAAATGTTTTTTCATAAAAGCAGCATCGGATTTTTTTGGTCACATAAAATATATTAATATCCATGTTTTTTAGTCATGATTTTTTGTAAAAATAACATTTAAAAAAACAGCATGGTTTTTTTTGGTCACATCTTTATCAATGACCATAAGTAAAGATAAATTATTACAACACACTATTTGGGGAGTTGAAGGTGATTCACGTGCATTGTTATATAAATGAAATATCAAAACATGAAACCACAGAAATGAAAAATTTCATACAACCATAGAAAACCATGAATTAAGAAGTATGCTGTTTCATTTTACAATCTGACATGAAAACAAATAATGAAATGTGGATCTTTTTCTTGCTGAGTTATTTTCAAACAAATTATTTAAAAAAAAAAATATCCACGTTTTTTTAGCCATGTTTTTTTTTATAAAAAAACAGCACGGTTTTTTTGAGTCACATCTCTATTTATGAGGCTCAAAATTTCAAACATGGAGTTTTAAGCAGTTGTATTAAGTTTTCAAGAATTTAGTTAGAATTTAATTTGAGTACTACTTAGTTAGAGTTCTTTGTTGGAAAAAACCCCTCACAGAGAGGGGAGGGAGTTCTCACACCCCTCTCAGGGCTTCTCACGCAACCTAACCTCTCTCCTCGGCCGATTTTCTCGATAAACCTCATTTTGTGTCAACATTAATTTCTAAACTATTGCACTTACATGACAAATTATCGAAATTTTTCAACCAAGTGAAATTATCTTTATCAAATTGAGGAACGAGGGGCAAACATGCTCAAACGAAATCATACGTCAATATACACTTTTTTACTTTAAATTAATCCAAGTCAAGTTCAAATTAATCCCAAGTCAAGTTCAATTTAATTCAAGTCAAGTTCAAATTAATCCAACTCTAAGTTGAGTTAAGAATTGATATGGTCGCTCTTTAATTTCAACCTTTTTTGTGTTATATATGTACCTATTGGATGTGATGAGCAAGACAATCGTTTTTCCTTTCAGAAAGGAATACGTAAAATTTCCACCGGTACTGCAATCTAAAGAAAAGCTGTCTCATAATGTACTAAGTATCCAGCCTCAAGAGGTAGATCGAGTGGGATTCAGATCTTTGAGCGGCGTGGAAGATACAAGTCAATTATAAAAACTTCGTATCATACTAGGCCTACTCATAACATTTATTTCAAATATCTACATTAATGGCAGTATGCAGCCATTCAAATATTTTTGTTCAAAAGGTAATTTTTTGTTTCACATAGTATTGTGGATTTATTTACAATAAAATAGAGATTCATAAGCGTGAAATTCAACTTTATTACCCATAAGACTTTGACTTAGATTTAATTGAACTTGACTTGGATAACATTCTGGATCTAGTGTCGTTACGGCTGCTTCAGTGTCTGGTTCATCTTGAAAGTTGCACCTGGAAAAGACTTCCGATGTCTAAGTTAATGTTGAAATTTTTGAGAGCTGTAATATTGCCAGAGTAATCTAAGAATACAAAAAGAAAATCTCGTAAAGTGAAACATTTGAAATGGAACGTGAAATAGATTTTTTTAAAAACGCTTCAAGGCAATAGTATTCAAAGTAAAGAAAAAATTTACGGGGGAGCTGAGGGTGCAATTTCTTTATAAACGATATCGTAAAGAAAGGACACGATTTCAAAGGCTAGAAAAGACGTGCCCACAGTTCAATTTTCAAGTTCAGAGAATTCTACGTGTAAGTATTACCATCGAGACCTCATAATTTCATTTTTAACGAAGGATGCAATTCCCTCTTTTTGTTTTATCCATCTTCCCTTCCATTCATCTTTCTCTCTGTTTCCCTCTTGGTTTCTCTCATTTATTTGTGTGGAAGAAAGTATCAAAGCGCATAAAGGTTTGCGGGCAATGCCATTTGGGTCGCATGTATTAAGCTATATTGTATTCTCGCAATTGAAACCTGTAATTTGGGTATTACGATTGATGTAAACGATCGCCACGAATTGTACTGCATGAAAGATAAAGGTATAATTTAATTGAAAATCTTTTCTTTTTAAACGCACGTACTATGCTGTGATGTTGGCTGACCCATTTGCACTACGCAAAAAATCTATGGGCTGCCTAGCATTGTCTCGCATGTTTAAATTTCAATTCGGGCTAATGTCGCTTTCTTAATTCTAAACGTGCGTACTGTGCACTCCATTTTTGTAAGTTATATCGATAAACCCTGTATCGAATCTATGTTTATGAATGACACACGCTGACACGACTCACTATGCTTTAAGAAGTCTTAAACATAGCATATTCCGTAAGGGCTCGTGTTTGCTACACTTGTGCTCATTGAATGAAATGACAGAGATGACGTTGTATGTAATTAGACCTCTTTCTATTTGCACTAATATTATTTGGACATTGGTTATTATTTCGAGTGAAACTATGCCATCGTAGCTGCTCGTGGACAACTGCGACTGCTTTGGTGTTCATATCGCATCTTCATTAATGTTTCAATTTTTTCGTGTTTCTTGATACGTGGATGTTCGAGTGTTTTTGTACTCACATAAACAAACGATTGTGAACTTTATTTAGGCGATGGTGTTCTCAGTTTTCTTCCATTACGGGGGCATTTTCGTTAATCAGTTCAACAGTTTTCAATTGCGAAAAACGGATGTTTTGTTCCATCAAGCCCGACATGTTTAAATTTATTGAGTTAAATATTTTCTATGGAACTTTGAAGCATCTGTATTGGTGATTTCAGATTCATAGAAGCCCGGTACTTTGCGTTTATATTTTTAGGTCTTTCTCTTCTTACTTGCTTTTTATATTTTATTCAGTTTAGGCCAACGAAAGTCTTCTGATAGAAACTGCGTTTCTTCTTTAAATCTGAACATAGGTATGGTAAACCTTACGGTAGCATTTTAAAGAATAATGCTGAAAGACGTTCAAATACGAAAATGTCAATCTTCGATCAGTATAATCTCTTTTAGTGTTTATTTTTATCGAAAAGTACGGTGCCTACCTCTTATACTCCGCTTTTCAGTAATGTCGCATTATAACTCCCAAACTAATGATTTATGTTTTAGGACATTTTCTAGAGTGAATGTACTACAACTTTTTCACTTCAAATTAATCCAAGTCAAATTCAAATTAATCCAACCCAAAGTTGATTCAGATCATTGAGCGGCGTAAAAGATACAAATCAATTATAAAACCTTTAATGTGAAGTATAATTTCGGATCTATACAAAATCTCCGTTTGTAATTTCATTTACAAAACATTAACAATTGATGGCGACAATAGCCTGAAACAATTATTAACTGCACAAACTGGTCATCACGACCATTTAACCCGGAATAGAGATAAATTCATGCTTCCTTATTACTCAAAGGCCCGGTCGCAACACAGCATCCTCTTTGTTGGAACTAAGACTTGGAACTCAATACCTGCGGAGATCCATGAAAGTAATTCCTGCAAGGTATTCAAAAGAAATCTTGAGTCTCACTTCCTATCACAATACTAGTCGTGTAAGACCACCAAGTCAAATCTTATCTCCTACATGACTGGTCCTAATAATGTAATTTGCCAGGGGTAATATCGCCGATCTTCAGTCTGCTCTTAAATCATTTATCGCTTATACTGTTAAATATACTCCAAATGACCTATGTTGTAAAATGAAGTAAATAATATCGAATAACTTATCTCATTGATCAGTCTAATGCGAAACTAGGTTAAGGGATTTTAGGTTAAACATTGTTCTCATCGTTATTAGCGCATTATTGTACGACTTAGAATAACGTTGATGGTAGGATGCCCCAGAAGTCGCTGAACTTATTCGGGCCCACAGGTAGCTATACTCAAATTTGACCATTGTACTAGACTTAAGAAACATTCTACCTCTGTATCACCTGTGGTAAATAAATTGTTTAAATTGTTCAAATAATACGAAGTTTTTATAATTGACTTGTACGCCGCTGAAAGATCTGAATCACACTCTGCCTCCTGATGCTGGGTACTTAGCAAATTTTACGACAGCTTGTCTTTAGATTGCCACTCCAAAGATTGGAAATTTTATGTATTCCTTTCTGAAATGAAAAATGATTGTCTTGCTCATCACATCCAATAGATACATTTTTAACACAAAAAACTCACAAATTTACGAATGATTGTGTCAATTTTTGACTCAACTTAAAGTTGGATTAATTTGAACTAGACTTGAATTAAATTGAACTTGACTTGGATTAATTTGAAGTAAAAAAGGTGTATATTGACGTATGATTTCGTTTGAGCATGTGTGCCCCTCGTTCCTCATTTTGATAACGATAATTTCACTTGGTTGAAAAATTTCGATAATTTGTCATGTAAGTGAAAATTTAGAAATTAATGTTGGCACAAAATGAGGTTTATTGAGAAAATCGGCCGAGGATTGAGAGGTTAGGGAGTGTGAGAAACCCTGAGAGGGGTGTGAGAACTCCCTCCCCTCTCTGCGAGGGGTCTTTTCCAACTAAGAGCTCTAACTAAGTAGTACTCAAATTCTATTCGAACTAAACTCTTGAAAACCTAATAAAACTGTTTAAAACTCTATGTATGAAATTTTGAGCCTCATAAATATATACTAGGTATATATTTTGATCTGATTTAAATCGATATTTGCTAATTCTTTACAATATTCAGTTGTCGTCAATTTTACCGACGATATTGACACCATCTATTTTTCGTTCATTCTGTCATATAAGTGAAGAATGATTTGACCTTATGTCCAGTGTTCATAACTTATAGCCCCCGTCGTTATACCAATTAATTTATCCGTTTACTTGGTTTTCTGGATTGTTGTCACAAAATGATGCTGGACGCAGTTCGTCCCTCTGCACTTTGAGACAGCGCTCCATAACTGCGGTGTCCGTGGCATTCGCCAGAGCAGCTTATGGGGGTACCAGAACTTTGCTCCCTACCCCTCCCCAAGAAACGTACGAGAGGTTTATTATACATCCTCCTAACGCTATTGATTTTATGTTTAAATTGAAACTAATTTGAAGTATATGGATGCAAAAGTTTAGAAATTAATGATGACGCAAAGTGAGGTTAATCGAGAAAATCGGCTGAGGATTGAGGTGGTAGGAGAAGCTCGCTCCCTGATCCCCACGGGGCGCAAATTTTTTTTTAATATATAAAAATGTTGTACTCGTCACGAGCATATATTTGGTGCTAATATCAAGATTGTACGCCTTATAGTTTAGTAGTTACCCTATTTGTCCGGGTAATTAAGAGCTTTCGAAGGGTCTTAGATCGGATCTGAAAAATGGCTAGTCGGTTATCGATTTTCGAAATTTTGTTGCAGGCATCATAGTAATTTGATCGAAATAAACAACTTTTCTTCCAAGCACTTTCCGTCGCAAATGAGTATCTAACGAGTCAAAGCGGTGACGTAATAAAACGAAGCTGAAATTCTCTAACCTAACCCAATCTAACATAACCTAACGATCATTCGAGGGCATTACTGCCATCGGAACTAAGATTCTATCGAAGTCTCCCATCAAAACGATTTTTCCCGCTTGATGACTAGAATTGCGGTGAGTACTGCTATAACTCGTTAAATACTCATTTGCTACGGAAAGTGCATAAAAGTTGTTTA
Organism: Platorchestia sp. MABIK; assembly: GCA_014220935.1. NCBI lineage: Eukaryota > Metazoa > Arthropoda > Malacostraca > Amphipoda > Talitridae > Platorchestia > Platorchestia sp. MABIK. Next base: position 46,697 of record JACJUY010005595.1, on the reverse strand, counting down.
TTTCGATCTAATTACCTCTATAGGAATAGCAAAATGCGGAAATCGATTTGTGTCCTTTCCTTAACAAATACCCATTTTATTATTTATATCTTTCTTGGGTATTATTTCAGAAGAATGCACTAATCGATTTTCAAATTTTTAGAGCTTCTTTAAGGAGACGGTTCGGGTCAAATTTCGAATGAAGGTAGGCTTTCGGTTTTTAAACTCATCTTATAGGGAATTTTCATGCACACCCAAAGATATAATTGGTTATCAAGTACGTGCATTGGTTAGTCTCCTAGACGAGGTAGAAGATGCGCACTAGCGTGACCTTGGCGAGCCCCAATGGATGGGTAACCTCCCCCTTCCCCCCTTATTATGAGTCAGTTTTGAGCGTTCTTCTGCGGGAATAGCAAGGGAGTCTGTTAATGGCCTTGCTCGAAATGCTTTTGTACTCAAACGAAACTTCTAACACTGATAAATTATGATGATGTAACTGAGTGTTTGTTTTGAATCCGGCTGCTCTGAGTCATCAGCTAATTAGCTTGTTGTATAAACATCCAATCGCCTCTCGCAGTTTTGAAGGTACAGGATTGGCAAATATGTCAATCGAAAGGGCTTAAAAAGAGTTAACAAGTAATAGAGTTGATTCAAAAGATAAATTAGTTTGTAAATGAAAAAAGATTTGGTATTTGTGAAGGAGAGGACAGTGTTCGATTTTCCAATTTTTGGTACTGAATATTGGTAATTCAATCGAAATAATCAATTTTTCGTCCATGCCCCCTCAGGGGGATACAACTATTGTATCTATGGGAATTAGCACTCTCAGAGGGACTATGTGAGGGCCCGAGCTAAACGTTAGGTAGGCTTCCTTTTTGTTGAAATAGAATAGGTTTTGTTTTGTTACGGACCATCTTTATTCGGTTCACTGCTGTCCTGTTTTTCAGCACCTACAACTTTCTTCTTCTACTTTTTCTTGTTTCATGAACTTCTTTCTTAGCTTACTGCTTCTGTGCATCTTGTGCGTAGATTCCACGTTCCCTAAACTCCATACTAAATGGTGCCTTCCTCTCTTGGAACATCTTTGTCGTGGTCAAGGGAGGCTAAAACTTTCTTATATAATAATAATAATAAAAATTTTCTTCCATGCACTTTCCGTCGTAAATACGTATTTAACGAGTTATAGCTGTAGCTTACCTGCCCCCTTTCCATTCTTTGAAGCGCGGGAAAATTCGGTTTGAGGGGAAGACCATTAATGGACTCTCCGTTCAGACGCCTGTAATGCGCTCGAATGATCGTTACGTTAGGTTACTTTGGGTTAGATTAATTCAGTTACGTCACATTACGCCACCGCTATAACTCGTTAAATACTCATTTGCGGCGGAAAGTGCATAGCAAAAAATTGTTTATTTCGATCTAATTACGTATATAGAAGCTCCAAAAATTGGAAAATCGATTACTGTCCTCTCCTCGACATTTACCAAATATTTTTTTAAAACTGCTGTCCTGAACCTTGCATTCATTGTTTTTTTGCATGAATCCTTTCCCGCAGTTTTGAAGGTACAGGAATGGCTAATATAGCAATCGATAGAACTCGGAGCTACAAAAGCAGTTGAGTTCATTAAATAGAAAGACAAAGTTCAAAATTTATGGAAAAACAAAAACAAATTTTCAAAATGGCTGTCGTGAAAACATACCTTTTTGATCTTAGAAGGGATTGTTCTCCCACAGTTTTGAAGGTAGAGGAATTGTAAACATATCAATCGATAGCTGTTGAAACCATCTAGAGATCCGGTGCATACGATTTTTGAATTTTAATTGATATTGAAAATTATAGGGAAAATAATTCGAAAAAGAGAAAACAGTGGTAGGGTTTTGGGTCAAAAAAATCTTGAAATTCACAAAATCAAATTATCGGAAAACGTTTGCATCAGATTTCTAGACAAGACAATTAGACTCATTTCTAGACTCATTTTACCAGTTCTGTAACTGTGAAATTGTAGCAGATGAATCATTTTCCGCAACACCGATTTTTTCATATTTTTTTCAAAAAAATCCTATTTCTGATAAATTAATGTACAAAAAATAACACCCAAGTTCAAAAACAATAGCCACATCATTTTATACCTATAGTGAAAATATTAAAAAAAACCGTCGAGAACTCTGAGACTTTTTTTTAACCCGAATCGTCTCCTTAATGGTAATGACCTCAAAATCAACAACTTTTCTTCTATGTACTTCCCGTCGCAAATGAGGTTTTAACGAATTATGGTAGATTAATTTTCGTCATACATTTCAGTTCCGTAGTTTCTAACGACGAAAATCAGTTTGTTTTCTGTTAGAAAATGGAATACAGACAAAAGTCGATGTATATTTTAATGAGCTCACGGGGTGTAGAAATTTGGTTCCCAAGAAACACTAAAGGAGCACATTTAAGAACGTTTTACACAATTGACATTTTGCTCGCTGATGCGTAATTTTCGAAATGTTACATGAATTACGTTCAGTTAAGAATAACATCATATAGTCGGCTGCGTCGTACCTGTATTGTCGGAACACGCGGTATTTTGGTGAAAACCATCAGTGTCGGTATAGCTAAGTTATTTTAGGTTTATTTAGGTTAGTTTATTCAACTAACCTAACGTTACCTAACCTAATCCAACCAATCATCACGTCAATACCGTATTACAGTATATTTACGTGCCCGTTTCTTCCCTTTTCTATACGATGTTCCTATAACTTTAAAGTTCAACAACTCGAAAATTATGCATCAGCGAGCAAAATGTCATTTATGTAAAATGTTCTTGAATGTGTTTCTTTAGTGATTTTTTGGAACAGGATTTTTAATTTCTGTGAGCGCATTAAAGTAAACATTGACCCAGATAAATTTAGGGGGGGACTCAAGTGAAGTTACTGATAGAATATCTGTTTAGACGGCTCGAATTGACATAAGGGTACGTTCGGTTACATTAGGTGACGTTAGGTTGCCGCTTTAGCTCGTTAAATACTCATTTGCGACGGACAGTGCATAGAAGAAAAGTTGTTTATTTTTATGTCATTACCATAACACAAGCAACAAAAATTTGAAAATCGATTAGTGTGTTGTTCTGAACGTATACTTTTTTATAATTTTAGGTTAGGCTATATTTTTTCAAATATGGTTCGATTCTTATGAAACTATAGTCTAGAGTCTATAGACTATTGACTATGTAAAATTAAATGTAAAACTTATCGTTCCTGGTATTTTTCGAAAAAATGGTAGAGTAGTTAAACCCTAGAATTCCCGCTAAATTTAGTCTCAAATTAAAGCTAATACTTTCCTCTAGCTTTTTAAAGACTTAAATGTTTCTTTATCGGCTGGAGGGGGATTGAAACGGACCTCCAACCGATCCCCTTATATGCTCCCTTTTTCTGTAGGGTAAACCGATCAGAAATGAGATTCAGAAATGAATTCTTCAGATGTGGATGACAAACACATATTTTCCATCCTGATCGATCGACCCACGGTTAAAATATTCTTTTATTTGTGCATTGGTGACACTCGTATTAGATACTGTCATTAGTATCCTTTAAGAACGTGGAAGAGAGACGGGCCAATGAATTTAATGTGTTCAATGAGATTCCTTTTTATAATATGGGAGAAGTTACGCCAAAAATATATAAATCCATTTATTTATGAAGTTAAGGAGATGCTTGGCGTCTAATTATATGGTATTGATTTACAGCAACATAAAACAGGTAGACGTGGAAAGATTGAATTGAAGTTAAATTATTACTTTAGCCCAACACAATTCAGGCGATATTTAGGAGAAAACTGATCATTACTCGCCTCTCGCGTAGATCCACGGCCATATGCTTTAATTTTTTCATGCTAATTATTTTCTGTTGCTTACAACGGTACTCACATCCATAGAATGTAAATGGGACCCGTAATAGTTATACAAAATTTACAAAGCTGAATTTCAGTACAGGGTGTCAAAAAAATGCAAACCGAACTTTGAATTGATAGTCTGTTTCCGGAAGTTGATGTCTTGTAAGGATGTCAATGTAAATCACGAACAATACGATTGAACGATGACTGAGACTACAAAGATTTTTTAGTTTCTTCTGTTAACTGCATAATGAAGGGTATTGCAAGGAAAACTCGATCTTACAAACATTTTTATTCAAGAAAGTGCTATTGTAGATACTGATTTACATAAGTGAAAAGCTGGCCTTTACAGAACTAAATTATCAACAACAACTGGAGAGCTCCATCAATTCGAAGTTCGGTCTGCTTTTTTTGGGACACAATCTATAGCCATGCTGACGCAGCCGAGAGAGTAAGCTTGACTCTACCAACTTCGGTTCGCGTGTCTCCTTTCAGCAACACAACATCGGCGAGCAACTCCTTTGACCGCCCGCAACAGTCCTTTCGAATGTGTTGTGGTGCCAGGTTCCTATTAAAAGTCTTATCTGCAGAAGCCTTTTTGGTTCAAAATAGGGTTTGTGAAAGTAGAAAGTGTACCGATTAAAAGTGTAGTAAATATTCTGGAATAATAGAGATTAAATAAAAAACAGGAAATTACTTGAAATTATAAAAATCAATGCAGAGACAAAATTTCTCAAATATCTTCTTTCGAACAGTATTCAATCAAAAATAAAGATATACCGTGCTCTAGCCAAGGAGTTCAACATTTCCAAACCTCGCAAAGCCGAAGAGCATAGTAGGCGACTTGAAAAAACTGTGCTGAATTTTAATTTCAGATTCAGAGAATTCTTACCGTAAGGATGAATAGGTCACTTAATTGACCATATATGAAATAAGACTAAAATTATTACATGATCGTTGGGAGTAATTTTACAGCTTATCGCGTGTTTCTTGCTTTTTTCTGTCGTTTTCTCTTTTTCTCCCACGAATGCGGTCTCTTCTACGAATGTTTCCAAGGTTGCAGGGCGTCCACTGGTGCTGATTTTACGAAATGCTGAAATAAAATGTTTCAATTATTTAATATACCATCATTTTTTTTCGTAGCCTAAGTGTAAACACTGCTCCACCTGTATTGCGGAACTCTTTCGAGCGGCATCATCTTTCAAAATGTGTTTCTGATAGTGCTTGAGACGCCAAATGTTTACAATATATTTAAAGCTAGTCATATTTTAGGATTATCAAAATAGTTGCACTGCCTAATTCGAGTTGAATTCGTACATTTCATTTCCGCTTCGACCCCTCCAGCCGGCAAAGAAATATGTGTCTTTAAAAAGTGACGGGAAAGTATTAGCTTCAATTTGAGACTAAATTTAGCTTTTCAGGTGCAATAGATCAGAAACTAGAATTCCCACAATATCTACTTTTATTTCACCTAGTTTTTAGGGAGACAGATTACGATTGTGAGAAAGATTACGATTGTGAGAAAGATTGTGCTCGTCGTAGCCGTGTGGTTAAAGAACCCACCCTTCCGTGAAGGTGTCGAGGGTTAGAATCCCGGCGTTGTGTGGCGACTTTCTCCGTTGAGTATAGGGGAAAACTCAAAGCACAAGACCCTACTCTATCCAGGTGTCTGAAATGGGTACCGATCTTGACCGGGGAAACCGTCATGGCGTCCTGGTGTTAGTTTTAAGGCATTTGAAAAACCAATGTACAATGTGATATGTATCAGGCTTGATTGGAAATACAGCATCCTTAGATGCCGATGTTTGTTTCAAGTTCGTGTTCGCGCAAGTGATCAAAATTGGCGCACCGGTTGAACGGTCATGGAAGGAATTTTCGAATTCCCTAACATTAAAAAGGGCTAGGGTAACTTTTAAATAGTCAAATAAAATTTGATATCGGTCTCAATTTGAGTTAAAGAAAATGTTTTGTGCGTACATATAGATCCAACGCTCATGATTTATTAATTCAGGAGATGAAAGTCAGACCGGAGTGCATAAATTCGATTTCGCTCGTGAAATCACATTTGAACTCGCTTTTTCTAACCGGCAGGCCGCAACCGGGAAGGTACGGAAACGGTTTTCTATAAACTACAGAAATTTCTGTTTGTTCACTCGCGCGCCATCATAACACATAATTTCACCCTGTTGTAACTTTAGAAACAATGCACCTATCGGCTTCAAATTATTCTCAAATGAGGATTGAAACATTCTTTAGGGAAAACGCATATGCAAACATTCCTCAGCACTCACAGACAGCAGGGGGATACGCTCCCTTTCCCACTCACGCGGTGTCAAAATACCTTACTTTACTCTAGTGTAACATACGAAATACTTATTTCCTCAACGTTACCTTCAATCACCAGACGATTTAATTTTCATTTATTGAAAAATTCAATGCCAAATGTCAACGCCGAAAACTCATCAAACTAGATTATGACGTATTGGATGTGGACCATATAAAATTTCTGAGTGATATCATAGCTGAGGAGCATAATTTTAATTTCTGAGGATAAATTCTTGAAACGATTCAGGATATTGCCATCATTTAGGTAATCCATTAATCGGTTAAAAACAAAACCAGAACAAATGTTTCTTACCAATAGCTCCAAATTGTAAGGACAAAATGGAATAAGCCCGTGAACACTCTGATTGACAACGTTAATGTTGAAGTGGGCGCACCGTAAAAGTTTGTTGACCTGCAATAAATTTTGGAAAAAATTAGAGAACACTTAAGCATTTTGAAAGACTGCATTGAGACGTCGAAACAAATACATTTAGAACGATATAACTTCCACATGAATACATTTGCCTGTACGAAAAACTTAGCCCGGAAATCGTAGCGAGGGCCAATGCATTAACGCCTAAATGAGCTGTTTCGCAGGAGAAAGAGTAAAAAAAGCCATGCCAGTAAAATTAATTTGACATAATTTTATAAAAATAGCTGAACATAAATATCAATTGAGGATTGGTACAAAACCAACCCAAGTGGGCGAATGAGCATTTCATTCTTTAAAACCTAGAATATTATTTCCCTTTCAAGCATATGCTCAACCCTGAACTCAACTATTCGTTTTTTCCTCGTGGTTACTGTCTCAATATAAGCTGTTGTGAAACCATGTTTTTTTATATTTTTTATTTAGAAGTTCAACCTATGAAATGGTCATTCGCACTCTTGGTTTGGTTTTGTATCTTTCCGAAAATGATATTTAATGACTTACGATTAAATATTTCTGATAAATTAATTAATTGCAGTGCATAACGGATTATTTTGATATGTCTGTTTTCATTCTTTCTTCTTTGAATCAGGTCATTTAGGCGTTTATGCAATTACCTTCGCCACGATTTTCGCGTAACGTTTTCCGTACAGGGAAATGGGTTCATTTAGAGTTTATCATTCTTAATGTATCTGTTTCGGTGTCTCAACGCGTTCTTTCATGATGTTCAGGCATTTTCGGATTTATTTTTTCAAAATTTATATCAGTTCTTGTTCAACATTAACGTTCTGCTCGCCGTGGTACAGTGGTTAAGGGATCGGCCTTGCATTTCGGAGGCCCGGGTTCGTATCCCGGCACTGGCGCGGCCCGATTTTCCCCTTTGGGTAAAAGGGAGAGCTCAAGCACAATGCCCCACTCAACCCAGGTGTCGGAAATGGGTACCGGCTTCACGGGGGAACCGTCATGGTGTCCTATACATAGTGTTAGTTATAAGACATTTGAAAAACCAATGCTTAAGATCATATGTATCAGGCTTGATTGGAAATAAAGCATCCTTAGATGCCGATGTTTGTTTTTTCTCAGTGTATTCACGGGTTTATTGCATATTTTCGTTAAAATTCATGGCAATAGGTAAGAAACATTCCCTCTGTTATTGTTTTTAAAAGATGAATTGGGAAATTAACGATATAGGAATGTCCTGAATTTTGCAAGAATGCATTCTCAGAAAAAATAACTGTACTTCTCCGTCATGAAATTGTTCAAAAATTTTATGTAGTCCACGTCCAATAAGTCATTGTCTATTTGATGTGTTTTCGGCCTTGGCATTTGGTATTAATTTTTATGTTTTGATTGAATTTATTTAAAATTCTAATTTATGAACTTCAGTAGTCAATCTTTCTTACAGCCCAGTGTATAGGTTCATCGTATCAGCTTTTATGTTAAGGACCACCTTTTTTCGGTTCACTGCTGTCCTGTTTTTCGGTACCTACTACTTTCTTCTTCAACTTTGATCTTGTTTCACAACCTTCTTTCACAACTTTCTGTTTCTATGCCCTTTCTGCGTAGATCCCGCGTTTCCTTAACTCCCTACTAAATGGTGCCTTCCTCCTTCCTCTCTTTGGATCGCATTTGTTGCTGCGGGTAGGGAGGCTAAAACTAACGACTAAACTAAAACTAAACATACACAAGCCTTCCCGATTGTAAGATAGTTTTCGTCCATTGTTCTTTTCTCGGCAGTTTCTGTCGGGTGCCAAATTGAACGATTACTTCATATGTTATATCAGGCGAGTCCCTGTTCGGGCGCCAATTTGTAAGACGCGTTTTAGCGTAAAGTTGGGCTTTCGGTCAGCAGCATACAAAGGAAGCCGGTTATTTAGGCCGCGAGCAGGGAAGTTTTCTCTTGTAGATAGCAGGTCAATGAAGGATGTAGTTCTCTCGACGTTTATTCTTTTATATAAGATCTGTTCACAAATTTCAGCCGTTTCCAAAAGCGATCTCCCTAGATTTCCCCTCAGGGGGATACAACTATTGTATCTATGGGAATTAGCGCTCCCAGGGGGACTATGTGAGGGCCCGAGCTGAGGGTTAGGTAGGCTTCCTTTTTGTTGAAATAACATAGGTTTTTGTTCTGTTACGGACCATCTTTTTTCGGTTCACTGCTGGCCTGTTTTTTTTTCAACACCTACTACTTTCTTCTTGAACTTTGATCTTGTTTCATAAACTTCTTTCTCATCTTACTGTTTCTATGCCCTTTCTGCGTAGATTCCACGTTCCCTAAACTCCATACTAAATGGTGCCTTCCTCCTTCCTCTCTTTGGATCGCCTTTGTAGCGGATAGGGAAGCTTAAACTAACTAATAATCTAATCTAATCTAATCTCCCTAGATTTTGATCGCCTCGAATTTTCAGGATTCGTGACGAATATCTGGTTCGCGAGTATCTCAGATACTCGCGAGCTTAAATTTGTTATATTGAATATTATTCATTGGTCTACAAGTGACACACTACAAGAAATTGTAAGGAGTAAGTCGGCTATACGGCGATAGCCTGACATGCCCCATCGGAAAAGACGTTGTTACAACAACGTCTCCAAAACCTGAATCGGATGGCGGATTGCGACATATATACTTACATTTCGGTTAGGCAGAACATGAATTTATAGAATGCTTAGAAGTAACTTAATATTAAGTAGAGCTGGATCGATTTTGATCTTCATCGTTTTCCGGGCGATCTGGTTCTTGTTGAGGAGCGATGCGTGATAGAAAATCCGCGAGATGATTTTGGGTTCCGGCAATGTGCTCGGCCTTAATTTGAAATAAGCTAAAGTACAGGGCCCATCGTTTAAGACGCGGATTTAATTTGTCCGCTGATTGCAAATACAAAAGAGGACGATGGTCTGTTTGTAAGATGAACTCTCGGCCATATAGGTAAGTTTCAAATTTTTGCAGAGCCCAGTAGATAGCCAGGGCTTCCTTTTCGATGGTGGAATAATTTCGTTCCGCTCCGCTGAGTCGTCGGGACGCATAAACTATGGGAGTGTAGTATCGGAAGTCTTTTTTACATGCTTGCAGAAGTACAGCTCCGAGGCCGTGTTGCGAGGCATCGGTGCGGAGTATGAAAGGGCGGTTGGGATCGGGCAGTTGCAATACTGGATCCTTGGTAAGGGCCATCTTTAAATTTTCGAAGACGTCCTGAGTTAAGTCCGTCCAGGGAATTTCGTCTGGAGATATCTTCTTAAGTAAATTTTGTAATGGGGCCGTTTGTTCGGAATAATGAGGAAGGAATTGCTGGTAATAGCCAATGCTACCAAAGAAGCTTCGAAGCTCCGTCTTTCTTTTGGGTAAGGGTGAGTTTTTGATGGCTTCGATTTGATCGCTCATGGGTCGGATTTGCTCACTGCTGAGTTGATGTCCGAGATACTGAATTTTATATCCGAAAGAACATTTTGAGGGCTTAGCGTGGAGGCCATGTTTCGCAAGGGCCGCTAGTAATTGATTCAGGGCGCCGAGATGGTTCTCCCAAGTGTCGGAGGCAATTAAGATATCGTCCATGTAGACTTCGATATCGGGGAGGCCTGAAGTTACTTGGCGAATGAGTCGTGAGAAGGTTGCGGGTGCATTAATAAGTCCGAACGGCATGACTTGGAATTCAAAGAGTCCGGATCTAGTCTTCAAGGCAGTATAAGCTTGAGACTCTTTTTGCATTGGCACTTGCCAATACCCACTTGTTAAATCAATCTTACTGAATACTGTTTTTCCGGTTAGTCGAGCGAAAACAGCGTTGATATCTGCGATGGGCTCGGCATCGAATTGAGTTTGACTGATGAGGTGGCGGCAGTCTAAACAAAAACGGTGACTCCCATCTCTTTTACGGACTGCTAATAAGGGAGAGTAGTAGGGAGATTTTGATGGAGCAATGATACCTAACTTGAGCCATTGTTGTAGATTGGTTTGCAGCTGAGGTTCTAATGATAAAGGCATAGGATATGCGTGTTGCAGCTGGAAGTTCTCTGGGTTTTGAAGTTTAATTTCATGCGTTAGGGTCTGAGTTTTCCCGGGAATATTCGTAAAAAGGTGATCGTAGTTCTCCAGGAGGTTCTTCAGTTGTTGTTGTTCGATTTTCGAGCGGTTATCAGTGATTGAGCAGTCGTTGATAGTTTCGCCTGAATCAAGGGGAATTTCGGGGTTCTTGTCGTCGAATTCTTCCTCCTCGTTTGTAGGTTCGATAGCGATACAAGCGTCGGGAAAGGCCATTTGGATTACCTCTCCTTCAGAATCTTCTATCTCAGAATAGTTGCTTGCTGCATGGTTGCTTGGATCTTCTTTTTCTATGTATTTCC
>JACJUY010005595.1:2843-29677 GCA_014220935.1 Platorchestia sp. MABIK | reverse complement strand
TGAATAGCAGAATTTTAAACCGACTGTACTGCTCAAATCCATTCTTGTCCTTTATAAAAATGTAAGAAATATACGTGTACGATAATTTTAACCTGGTATGCTAAAATCAATTCTAAAAAAGGTAGTGAAATCATGGAAATGCTATCAATTTACGCCGGTATGCGAATGAGCAATTTACTTAGTGGTACACATATGTCCCAAAGCGTAGTCCACGTGTTGCCTCCATGCTAAATGGTGCATTCCCTTTCCTCTCTTTAGATAGCATTTGTTGCGGATAAGGAGGCTTAAATTAACCAATAATCTAATCTATAATGTAAACGAGCGTTGAAAGAAACTTTGTGAAATGGAAATTTTATTCCAATCCTTATGTTTATGTAGTTGATATTTGTTTGTTACATGCAGCATTTTAAACGGATTGTGATTCTATGTTTAATTCCTATATTATTTTGGTGTGCCATTGGTGGGAAGGCTGTGATTAATGGAAGTAAGATATTCATGTAAATTTTAATGCAGAGAATGTCTAATTTTTGTAATAAAAGTTAAGGAAAGAGTGGGATTCCATGTCCTTTCTAATGTATTGTCTTATGTTCCTGAGCTCCCGGTTGCACGTGCATCGATCTCATTGGATGGACAATATTTTACTGAGCTTATTGGGTCAATGCATTCACAATGCATTAAGTGTGAATGTATTGTAAGATCCAAAGCCTCCGGTGCAATATTGTTCACACCGTGAGGCGAGGCACGTGCAACCAGGAGCGATTTTTAAACCTATAATCCATGGACGGCCAGCCGCGATTCGAATCTCGTTCTGAGGCGGTACACGGCCGGTAGGTAAGGCGGGTCACGGGTGATTCGCGGGCGATTTTGTATCCGATAACGTGGACATTTAACCTCTAAACCGCGCGTATTCCAACCATAAGACAACCTTATTGCCAACGCTGTTCCACCGGCGATACGACCTTAATTTTCAATTGGGGTCGAAAGCCTCGCTCACATCGCTCATATTGATGTCTGTTTTGTTCCTTTGTATTTGTTGAAAGTAGAACGTCTCGTGTTGCGTGAAAAGTGCGGTACGTGTTACTCTTCCATGTTGAAACCCTTACTGTCGGCTGTTGTAGATGATGTTGATGGTTAGGTAGTCTCGCAGCCTGTATAGGGTAAGATCTTGTCGAGAGGCTTAGCGTGTGTCAAGAAGAGATATTGAGTGGTATAGTTTTGCACTTAGTGTTGGGAGGTACAAGGTTCGGTGGAAAAATTATTTTTTCGTGTTTCATTTTGCTTGAGAAATGACATGTGGAGAGGGCGTTGTTGAATATATATGTACAGAAGGTAGCGAAGCATTTTCTGTGGTAGGTGTATAACGTGGTGTGTATTCATTTTAGTTGGCCCTGGAGGCTTCTGAGAGAACGTCCGCAGCGCATTTTTGAGCTCTTCATTTGTGATGGCCAGGAGGTAGAGATTGTGGAGGCGGGAAGTGTCTCCTGCTTTACGATGTCGTTCATTTGTGTTTCAATGGTACTGATAAGTTCTGCGTCGAACTCGTTGTTGGGATCATCAAGACCTAAAAATATGTTTGAACAAAGGGTCTATGGATTAAGGGAATTGGTTGAAGATACGCACCATCAATGTTAATGAAGGAGGTGGGTGCTTTGTTTTTCATTGTTCCCTGACGTACGTTTCATTGTGGAGCAGAATTTTCTAATGTCATCTGTCTTTTTATGCTTGAGATCGTGTAGTTCAGGTCGCGGAATAAATACGTTGGTGGGTAGTTTTTTCTGTTGTCTGAAGCTGATGAGTACTTTGTAGAGGTGGGATAAGTTACCGTGTTTTTGGAGATGGCCATAGATGTGGGCGTGGTTGGTTTGAAGAATGAGTGATATCATGAGGGGGTGTAATACCTAAGGTAGTCCAATGCGTGATAGTTGGGATTGATTGATGTGAGGCTTCTCTAATGTGGGATTCCCGTGTGATTTAGTGATTATCGATATCCTTTAGCAAAGAGTTTGGGCCTTGCGGTAATCGATGTTCTGCGAAAAGGTTATCAATTACAGGGTACGTAAGGTATTTAAGGACACCTTACCAACTATTGGAAAAACAGAAAATGAAACTGTGAATCGTTGAAAATTACAAGACCTTGGAACTAGAATAAACATAATATTAACCTACGTTTTATTCTATGTATCTTCCTTCAGCTTATATCACCGACTCAATTCGAATCCGTAAGCGGCTGCAAGCTTTGACCAGGTGGTCATTATTTATGCCGTCCATTGCTCAGGCTATTGCTTCTATCGGTAATGGGGAAGAAAGATGTTATGTGTTATGGGAATGCTTATTAACTTCCTTTTCAACGACGCCCGACGCGTAATAATCAAAAGAATTAAGGTTTAGTGAGTTAGGAGGCCATAAGTTTGGTTTAACATGAGTGAGTCAGAGCGTTGACAATGTTGTTTTCTCTTCCTCGTTGCCAATTCACCTTCATTGTTTTCGTTTAGCTCATTTCTAACTTTACAAACGAAAGATCTGGCAACTTTTAGAAATTTTGCAATTTCTAAATTGCTGTGCTTCGCTTTTATAGACGCTATTATAGCGTGTCTTTTCATTTCAATAGTTATAGTAGTATCTGCCAAGGGATCTTCTGAATTACAAAAAATACATTAATTGTTATCGGATTAATGTAAATTACAAAATTATAAGTGTCCTCAGATCCCTTACGCACCCTGTATATTGTTACCAGTTAGCGTGGTCAAATGATAATCATGGACGGATTGGGATTTGATTGGGGTTTGTTGAGATTGTAGCTATAATAGGTATGTATGTGGTCGAAAAGAGTTAATGGACATGGTTCATGTACGATGTGGAATGTTCGCGTGTTTGCTTACCCAATATCTCGGGTATTGGAAGCACGGTGGGTGGTTAGCGTAAGAAAGTTAGGGCCAACGTGGAGACGTTTTTTACTGTCCATTAGTGAATGAATTTGTCTTCCTTTCCGTTTGAATGAGCATGTATAAAAAGAAGGGTGTGTGACATTCATGTCAATTAGGAGGTACCTGGGGTGTTTTGGCTGAATAGCGAGTGCATGTCAATGTAGTTGATGTAAGCTATGCGTGGGGTTATGTAGGTAGTAGCGAATGACATTTAAAGTACCAGGCACTATAGCAGGTGACGGAAACGGATAGAGTTTACATCAATTTATCATGAAATGAGAACACAGACGAATCCTAATCTTGGGTAACCGAGGATAAGGGGAGTCTTGTACACCCCATTAGCGCGCTCGGAAACCCCAGTGCCTGACACAACTGTCGGGAGAGAACATCAATTCTTTTAGAATTGACGTTTTAGAGTAATTTAGAAATTAAATTATGATTAGGTGATGCCCGACTAGCTGTTTACGCGAATAGCGTAATTGAGTAATTGGGTAATTAAGGAAGTACGGTGGCCGACAAGAGGTCCACGAAAATAGCGTAATTGAGTAATTAAGGAAGTACGTTGGCCGACTAGCTGCCCACGCAAATAGCGTAATTGAGTAATATTAGTTTAGTTAGTAAACAATTACGCTAGTTTCTCTCCCATTTATAATTGAGGTTGACGAGACTAACACAGACTGCTCGACAGACAAGTGATGAAATGACGCTGACCACAATATGTCTTACCATCGAATAGGCAGTAGTGCTTCGCAGGCGTCCAGAGACGAGAAGACGAGAGCAGAATAGCGCAGCGCAGGGAAGGCAGAAAAAGAGAAGGTAGCCGGCCATGTAAGCTCGCAGGTCCATCAGCGAGGTGTGACGATCGCTGCGACGGTCAGATCGACGGTAGTGGCGCACAGATGATCGCAAGATGTAGAGATCAACAACAGTGCAGTCCAACAGACGTTACGCATCATTAACACTGGAGTATGCTGCAAACAAAGCTCGGCACAGAATTAATAATATTGTAAGAGATCCAGCAGAACTCTGGAGTTGTGAGAGCTCTGCTGCCGGTCGAAGTCTAACTCTACGGCGCTCTAACGTGAGCAGCCTCGGCCATCTCATTCTTATTATTGTTCTTCGGATGAATTAAGAAACTTAAAAGTGGTCAAAGCCAAAATTCTAAATAAATAATTAAATTTGGAACATTTAAGGAAGTTAAAGTTATTGAAATTAAGCGAGGTGTTTATAGTGAATTCGTCATAGCACCCAATTCTGATGGGGATATCTTGTATGCAGTGCGAGTTGAGCATAATTATACGTGGGATGTATTGACGATAGATGTTTTACAGAGCGATTTTGTTATTTGGCCAGTGTAGGACGTTGTGCTGAATAATCACTGATTGTTATCAGTGATTATTGATAAATTATGTGTCCATTATGTAGCCGAGTGTTCGGATTTCTTGTGATGTATACAATGTTTTGAGCCTTTGGACATCGCGGCGTATAGTTCTTTTGGGGTTAGGGTTACGGGAGTATGTTCGAGGTTGTATTTTTGAACCATAATACCTTCCCAAATGATGTCCGGGTCGCGCTAGTGTCAAAAGCTAGTCGATGCCCCCCTTCTATCATGATCACCTGTGCTGCATGCAAGATACCGCCAGATCTTGCATACACCTGCGATGCATCCCAGATACCGCCATTGTACAGATCATTCTCTATCGAAACTACATGTTTATTTGGATAACAAGACAAAAATATTACGAATTGTACAATTATATATTGCTGTCGTAATTTTCGTCATGATATGTTGTGAGAATTTCATTTGTATTTCATTCTTTTGGGGGAATATAAATAATAGATATCAACTGACAGAACTCCGGAGACAAAGAATGAACTATTTGGAGAGTCGGTAGCTAAACACACACATTTAAAGACTCTTTATTTTGTGTTAGAATAATTCGTCGTCAGGGAAAGTGAACAATATTTTTATTCAAAAAGCGGTCGCTGCTTAGTTATTACATAATTACGTTAATATTGCAATGTTCCTACATCTCATGCCGATTTCAAAATCTTTGACTCGGCTTCAACCCCGTTTGACCTCAGAATTTTAGAGTACTTGCATACCTTCAAGCGAAACCCTCATTTGAACAATATGGACAGTAAAAACCCTTTGCAAATAGTGAATAGGTAGATTCCTCGTCAGAACCTGCCTAATTTCATTTCATACTTATATGTCACATGTATTCTTTCTGTACTTCTGTATTTTATTCTTTGTTCTTGTCCGTCTCATACTTTGTATTTTTACTTTCATGATATATATAGCACCTACAATACATTTTACTTTTATCATATATTTAAGACGTAAATCTTTTGTTTTTCGTGTGAACTGATGATGGAGCTGGACTCCGAAACGTTTTCTTAGTAAAAATGATAAATTGTCTCGGAATTTCCTTCGTTCTTAAGTTTCTAATGAGGTTGCGATTAAAGCAAACCACTGACGTGTTCAGATATATTAAGTTAATATAATTACAACCTGCTGGCTGATAACTATTGTTGTGCCAGAAATGATAATCTATGAAGCAAGCGAGCAAATTAATTGTTGCAAATCATTCAATAACTTAAACAGTTTATTCGTTCGGCTAACCTCATAAAAAACTGGTTTCAAAAAGAATAAGTGAAGATAGTTTCGTTCATCACAAATCATTGAGAACAATTGTTCAGAATTGTAGCAACGTTTTTGATATTTTGCAATTTCAAAATGGGTCTTCAATTCAATCCACTAATTGTAGATTCGATAAACTGCTTTGGCAATTAATAACTATCTAATTGGCGACACATAATTAATTTCAAAGGCAGTTTATCATCATTCAGCGTTCCATAAATTACATTGTATTTGGTTCGCCTCAGAGATGAATGGACAAACCATTTGTAAGATTCCTTGATGAGAGGAACTCTAAATGTCGAGGAAATGCTTGTACAACTAAATTTGAAACAGCAAATTGGATGGGATGGCATACACACTTGATGAGAATTGAGTTGGGTGTTTCTGTGTTCAGCTGAGCATTTACAACAGTGCGTTTTCTAGTCATTACCGATGCGTTGTCACTGCCAATGCCAACAAGATTTTCCAACCTCAAAACATTTTCTTTCAGATTTGATTTAATTTCATTGCAAGTAGCCACAGCATTGCTTGCATTTAATCGAATTAAATCCAACAGACTTGCTACAATATCGTTTTTCGATTTTGAGAAATATCTAAAAAGCAGGCCCAATAATTTATTAGTTGAAAAATCATTGCTTTCATCAATTATCGTGCTAAAACTCCCATCACCAATGTCTTCGACTAAATTTTGTTGAAAATAGGAAGCCAGAACATTACAAATTATACCTGTGCACTAGGTACGATGAATTCCAAGTCGTTGCAACTTATACTAACAGAAGAAGGCTTTGCGAAAATTACATAAATGATCTGACTGAGAAATGGCACCATGGCAAGAAAAGAAAAGAGCAAGTTTACACTCGACTCTTTTGGTGTATTCCACTTTAACAAAAGAAATTAGAGTGGACCGCTGAGCACCGAAAGGTATGATGGCTGTCTTGAGTTTTGCAGTAGAAATATGTCTATCTATGTCATATTTTAGCAGAAATTACCCATTTGTTATACTTACGACGACATTTTGCACTGTCGCCTTCAATTCACTGCGATCAATCTTTATACCTTGGATTATTCAGCCACTCGGTTCTGAACTTTTGCATGTCCTCTTTTTCCATGGTGGGTTAATTTTGTCGATCGCGGATCAAAAGAAGAATATTATGCTAAAATAATGCCAAAACTGAAGATTTTGAACGAATTCCTACAATAAATCAAGTGAAATTACCACACACAATGTTACTGCCACTGTTTTCATGCCAAACTGCCACCAAATAGAACAGAGTAAGTTACTTTCTCATCCCTTCTGTCAGATCCAACCATTGGAGTTTTAACGAGCAATGAACTTGATTCTAACCGGATGATGCAATGAAGTTTAGGTAATTTTGAGTAGATACTAGGCATAGAGACAGCAATTGTGTATAAAATGCTCTAAATATGCTAGATATTGAACTTATACAAAGATTTTCTTATGAGTACTCGATGCATATCTTCAACTCTAAATTTTTATAAAAAAAAATGAACAAAACGGGCTAAAAACGAGTTAAACTAGTACAAAAAGAGTTAAAAAAACGCGCCAGGGATAAATTCCAAATTTTAAGGACTAAAGGATATTGAAAAGAGCTCGGGCTAAATCGTCAACCCTGCCCCCGATGCTTCTCGATGAACGCTCGCGTCAGCGTGCAGTGTGGCCACTTCCATTCACATGAAAGCGTGAGACAGCATGAAGCGTACGCACGCTTCAGCGCCAACGCGTTCAGTCTGGCTGAATGCGCTTAGAATTTTCAGTTCAAATGTAAAGCTCCAATTTAACTATGAAATTAATTTTACCTCTTTCAAGCTTACTCATTGTCACTATTGAGAGTTATTAGCAACAATGTTTGGAGCGATCATTTTCACTGAAGCTGTACTTGTTTCGCCCTGAAGATTTATACAAGCAATTACATTGGATAAACATACAACAAAAATATGGTGCATGTGGTATTCCGTAATGAAATGTAGGACAATTGGCGATAGAAATTCGTAACCACTTTCCAGTATGTACTGCAGCTCACAGTTACTGTGGAGGCGCAAGATGACGAGCTATTTGGGTTTTGAATTCTCTTACTGTTTGAGGGATTTTGATGCCTTGGGAAGTTTGTTCGACTGTAAGGCGCATGATATTGGAAGAGCCTTCTGCATATAAATGAACGGTACTTGAGTAAGACATTATGTCTCCTATTCGGCTTTTGAGGTTGGTGTCGGCGAGGGGAGGAGGGAGGAAACACTATTTCAGCATTGCTCTGAGGGAGACATAAAGAGGAGAATACAAATTGGGCTTTGAGCACGAGAAACCATTCTTGAATAGGAGTCTCGTCGAGTTTATTTGGAAGAGGTGTTACGTAATCACTCCTTTTGAATGTACCTTTCCCTACCCTTTTGGCTGCGAAATTCATGCATTTTTGTGACTCTTTTTGGAAGATATTGAGGTATATTACAGCGAAATTTCACGGTATAATGTCTGGCATCTTCGCTGCCAATATAAAACCAACTCAATAAAAGTGTCAATAACTCGAAGGTTTTCCCATTTTGATCTGTTTGTTTTCAGTTTCCTAACGAAGCCACTTAAACAGCCAAGATTTTTCGAGTAAATTAGAGTCATCTGCAGTATTGAATTTAAATTGGTTTCAAATTAATTCTTAAATATTCTTTACGAAAGTAATTGAATGGTAAATTTACAAATAAATGACCATTTTAATTACCGTTCGGCAACTGTATTATATTTTACATTTGAAGGCGTGTACCGATTGAACTGTGATTTCTACTTAGTACAAGGAACTATTTCCTACTCTAACACCATTCAGACCAACTCTAAAACTTTCTAATTTGAAGTATAAATTTTTCGGATACACCAATCAGAACGACAGAGATAATATTTTCTACAATTGACTATGGTAAATATTACAAGAACGTCACTGCCTTTAATGACATTTTCATCATTTAAAACCGTTTAGATATGTTCGAAAGCATTCAACAAACAACATTGAAAATAACCTGAAATATGCGCATATCTTGAGAGGATTGTGTTCTGATATACTACGAAAGATTAGATGTTAGTTTAAGCCTCCCTATTCGCAACAAAAGCGTTCTAAAAAAAAGGGTGAAGACACCGTACACGGTAGCGCTAAAGGAATGCGGAATCTACGCACAAAGTCTACTCCAGCACAATCTTCCTCCTCCTGTCGAGAAAATAATTGAGACAATCATAGTAAAAATGATTATGACATTTAAGCACCATTTAACAAAAATGGATTCTGAATTCTTCTTCTGCACCCATATTATTAGAGCATTGACTACACGCAAGAGGGACAGCACAGCTGTGTAATTTTTAAATGAATGCTAAGTGTTAAGCGCAGTCCTCATTTGGAGTTACGAACGCAAAGTAGCCGACACACAATTGCAAGCACTGATCCAAAAGGACGACTTATATAACTTATTCACCATCGCTGATGAGACATCAGTGCACAATTGGCGTGTGGTAACAGAGGGGAGGTGAAGTAGAGCGGTCAGTGTTGGCGAGGCGTGGGTAGCAGCTGGAGAAATGAAGACTAAGGTTTCCCAGCAGTGATGGCAAATTGTGAGTAATGGATACTGAAGTACTTATGACATATGCAAACAAACAATCTAGAGGCGAGTGACGTCAGATGACAGACAAACTATAAAAGATAGAGAAAAACCGGATTGTAAAACATGTGTCAAACGACATTTTCACTTCGGTTCACTTGCAATTCGCAAGACCCTTGATAATGTTTATGGGAGACTGTCCACCAGCACGACAAACGTTCATTAGAATTTATGTGGCCATAAGCTGGTGGTAAATGACGTGGTATTTCGGCAACAGACAAGGGAAATTGTTTGTATTTTCAATTATATCGAAATGGGAAATAAAATAAATTCCAGAAATCGAAAAAAATTACAATTTGATTTATAAGATGGACATGCTTCAACATCTACAAAGCGGATCACATACTTTACAACTATGAACAGAATGCAAATATTTCGCCAATCAACATCGGTGATCGTGAGATCGAGGTAATTGAATCAATTATATATCTGCTTATCATTATTGAAAAAAAAATCCATTTTTAAGAATCGAATGTTATACTTTTGTATTAATCATTAAACTTTGCGGAAATTCTAATTCAGACAAAAATAACTTGCCAGCAGGAATTAAAACTTTGCTGTATCAAACATTAATACAACAATTTCTAGAGTGCCAAAAAGATGATAAAATGGGCCAGACAACTCTAAATCAAGCTACTCATTACACTGCAAAAAGATTACATTAGATTATATGTTAGCAGTTTGTGCCTCCCTAACCGCAACAAAGACGTTCAAAAGAGAGGAAGAAAGAAGGCACCATTAAGTATGGAATTGAGGGAACCCGGAATCGATGCAAAAATTTCTTCCCATGAGGGAAGAAGTTTGTAAAATATAAAAAATGAGAAGAAAGTAATGAATGGTTAAGAGCACAGTTGATAAAAAATCCTACTCATAACAAGAAAAAAATTAAAAACAGTTTATTTCCAATAGAGATGGTACAAAAGTACCATCATTGGTTTTTAAAATATCTTAAAGTTAATACACTAAGATGATACACACACACACACACGCGTATTGTAATGCCCATGTCACTAGTCGAAAAATGATTGAGGGCAATGTACTCCTAATCTTGCTTAAACTACCTTTGATGATACATGTAATGATAACTTTAAGAGATAACACAACTTCATGACTTTTGACAGTTTACATATACAAGACATAAAACTTCGCAATTCTTGACGCCAGGAAATACTATATGAATCGCTTGTTTCGGCCGATGTTCAAAAATGTTATTTCAAGGAAGCGTGAAAAAAAAATAAAAAATACAAATATAAGCATGAGGAACACGAAAATGACAAGTTTTGAAATTCTAATTAAATCATTTTAACATAACGGTCATTAGTTGATAAGCATTTTATTTAAATATAAATGGATGATCACACAAACAAATGTAAAGTTTTTACATGAATGCTTTACAATAATAAAGAGATGACGAGTTAGGTAATGTTACAAGTTGAGAGTGAACAGAAAGAGACCATTATCTCTAGTTAAAATGTCAGTTGTCGGTTTAGTATACACATGTGCATATATAAATGTAAACATATACACATATACGTGCACATACACACACCCAACACGTAAACATACACAAATACATTTCTATGCATCGAGGAAATCACAATACATTCGCGTTCTTTACAAATGCTGTGTTATGTCCTGAAATATAGGACAATGAGCAAAGGAAATTCGTGACAACTTTTTCAGTATGTGTTGCTGCTTACAATTTCTAATGAAATATTTTAACGATGTTTTATTAAATATTGTAACGAAAAGATTATTGGTTCATAAGCGTCTGATTTGTCAGATGTGGGTGATCGCTCAACATATACAGGGTGTTGGTGAAACTCTTGGTACAAACTTCGGCTACTAGTAGAAAATACAAATTTAAACACTTTTTCACCAGTGAAAAAATATCGAAAAACGCTTGGTTTTTTAATTATTGGGCTTAGCAGTTTTCAATGCTGCGCATCAAGAACTCACGGCGATCCTAGTTAACCACATGCACTAATGTTCAATAATAACACACGAGGAAAATGAAAACGTTAAATAACATGAGGTACTTTGATAAATAATAGAAAGTAACGCATCAAAGTAAGTGTTAAAAATTTCGACCATTAACATCGATACACGCACGACACCTTCGTCGTAGCGAGTTGAGTACGTTGCCAAACATTCCTGGGTTGTCAGCAATATCTCCAGCAGCGACTGCAATTCGAGCGACAAGGTCTTCTTCCGACTCCACAGGTGTCGCACAAATCAGAGATTTCAAGTGCCCCCATAAGAAAAAATCTAACTGAGTCAAATCAGGGGATCTCGGTGGCCAGGACACAGCACCACCACGACCAATCCATCGATTTGGAAATTGTTGGTCAAGAAACCGTCGCACATTTGGAGCATAATGTGCCGGAGCTCCATCGTGTTGAAACCAAAGTCGTCTACGAATACCTAATGGCACATTTTCCAATAAACCAGGATGGACTTCTTCAAGATAGATTTTGTACACATCTCCAGTAAGACGCTCTGGCAGAATGTGTGGACCAATGAGTTGATTGTGCACGATACCTGCCCAAACATTGACAGTGTAGCGATGTTGGTGATGACGTTCATGGATGACATGAGGGTTTATCTGCTGCCATGAGTGAAAGTTATGATAATCAAAATTATCATCTCGGCTGAAGGTTGCTTCATCCGTAAACAACACACACTCTGCAAAATTAGCATCTTCTACCCCCCGATCTAAAAACCACTGCGCGAATAGCTCACGAGGACCATAATCAACGGGAAGGAGACCCTGGACTCTCTGGAAGTGATACGGATGATAATAACTCCGGTTCAATACATGCCACACTGTACTATGGTCACGAATACCCAAAGATGCTGCCACGGCACGGGTGCTCGTACGCGGGTTTCAACGGAAATGTTCCAACACTTCTTGCTCTCGATGATAATTTATTGGGCGACCAACGTCCACTCTGTTTACACTAAAACTGCCGGTTTCCGTCAATCTTCGGTGCAATGCAGTGAATCATCGATGATCAGGGACTTCTCGATTAGGGTAACGTTCGTGATAGATTCTCGCGGCACGTCTTGCATTACCATTAGCAGCACCATAAGTGAAATTCGTGTCTGCCATTTGTGCATTTGTAAGGCGATACATCTTACCACTTCAGTGCCACTGTTTTAACTGACACAAGATACACATACGCTTCTCACCAGGGGTCGCTAACGTTGACGAGGAATTTCTGGAAATTCCTAAATCTGTGAATTAATGTTTTAAACTGTAAATAAAACATGTTCGATTCTGCCAACACTTGTTCATTCTAATTCCCCATATTGCCCTTATTCCCGTCTGTTGCGAAATCGCTGTTGTGTTCTTGTCGCGTAGCATTAAAAACTTCTAAGCCCAATAATTAAAAAACTAAGCGTTTTTTCTATATTTTTTTACAGATGAAAAAGTGTTTAAAATTGTATTTTATACTAGTAGCCGAAGTTTGTACCAAGAGTTCCACCAACACCCAGTATATATATTAATATATATATGTATATATATAATAAATGCTTTATAATAATGAAGTGAAATGAAGTATTACGTACTGACACATTCACCCATCTACGCACGCATAGCGTGCACACGTACACATATACACAAGTAAGCATGTGCGCAAATACCAGCGTGAACTAGTCAGCATAAACTAGCATTCCAATAGGGAGACTCCGAGAAAATACCTTGTATTAAGGCCTGAATTTTGTGAAATTTCCGTACTAGAAATAGTGGCACAAAACAGTCTACCTGAGTCAGAAACAAGAAAACGATTGTTCTACAACGGTTCCCAAGTACAGAATATTTTCAGAAATATGTGATGCTTAGGTGCGGTTGTTATAATATACTCTAGAGCGTAAGAGATGATATGATAATTGCATTACACTAGCCTATGGCGTAAAATGTCTGCAATTGATACACATACATAGGTACCATAATTTACTTGTGCAAGACATTTAAGCTTTGGATTGCCTTACAATGATAAAATGAAATGATGTGTTGGGTAGTGTTAAAAGTTGAGAGTGAGAAAAAAGGCTGGTTTTCATAGTTTATATACCAGTTGCTAGTCCAGTACACACAGGTGTATATGCACACCCATATGCGCACACACATCCATATACGTACACACATATACAAGTTAGCATGTTTGCAAAATCCCAGCGTGTAGGCGATCAAATCATAATACCTACGCATACATTCCAAACTGTTGTGTGATGTCTTAAATTATAAAAAATGAGCCTGGGACAGTATTCAGCAATGGAGATATCAGGCAAATGAGATTCGTCAATACGTGTTCAGTATGTTCAGTAACGAAGAATTATCGTTGAGACGCAAGATGACGAATTATTTTGGCTTTAAATTATCTCGGTCTTTGAGGGATTTTAATACTCATGGGAAGTTTGTTCCACAGTAAGGCGCCTGATATCAGAAAAAACATTATTTCTATATAACTATATAATTATTACAGAAGTATTTATCTGGGATACATTTTCATTACGTTTAAATTATGTACCAAATATTTCCTTCATTGATTAGAGAGTTTTATTATGTATAAAATATTCCAACAAGATTTGGATATAAAACCAGAAGTAACCTTGCTTTCAAAGGTGACTTATAGTTTAAAAGACTTCATTTTTCGTTACAAGATTTGTTATTGCATGAATGAATTTTTATTAATGAAACATTTTTATTTTTCAAGTCAAGATGTGGGGTAAACAATATAAAATGAGGTAATTTTTTCTATTCACATATAGAACACTAATCATATAACATTAGAGGTAAAACCATTGGCGGTTTCATATATTTTAATTTTACCACATATAATGAGAAAAAAAATAACTTCAGCAATCACCAGTTTTCAGTGGTCTGACTCTGATTTTTCTCATTGTATTCACTTAATTGCTCATAGCATTGACATCTGCTCTAATTTCGTTAATAAAACAAATAACTGATTTACATTGTAAGTAAGCTACTTTTAGTTATGACTAAAGCCTTTATCAGAGCAAAACTCATGGTGAAGATAAAGCCAGCAAACAAATGGCAGGGCATTTATTATTGAATGAAATTCAATTCCTTGAAAATTAATTCCAATTTTTTTTTTTTTAAATTCAATAAAAGTTTTATACACCATTGGGCAGAGCACATGTTCAGGGTGACTTCACTTTACTTGCAGTGTTGGCAATGTATTTGTGCATAAATTATACTCAAGAACAATCTTTAACTCATGAAAACTATATTGCTATATTTTTTATAGATGCAAATATTTTTTCAAGCAGTAAACTAGTAAAGAGTATAGAAAATAGACAGTCCTAACAATCTGTAACGTCAATGACATGTAAATAGTTGCTAAGATCTTTTACATCTTCAATATTTTAAAAAATATGACATTTTTTGAACATAATTTAAAATTTTACATAATTGTGCACTGTTAATAACAATTCATTATGAGCTAGTTTTAAATATAAATATTGACACACTGATTAAGCTTTTATTTAAGCAGCATCTAAATTGCCCAGTACACACAGCATAGAAGAACACTACTCAGTACAGTTTTGAATGAGTCATGTAAAATTTAATTACAGTATGAGTAATAAAAAACTTGTAGAAATTACATTTATAAGACACGGGAATTAATTATGTACAGAAGGAACAACTTGTAACACCAGAAAATGGAATATATCTGAACGAGTCAGTAGTTTACTTTAAATCGCAACTCGATTAAAAACTTAAAAACGAAGAAAATTCCAAGTAACCTAATCACATTTAATTGGAAAACGTTTCGGAGTCCAGCTCCATCATCAGTTCAAAAATACAATTCATTATGTCTGCAATACAAGAAGAAACAAAAATGTTGTAGACAGTCTTTAAAACAGATCACGAAAACAAAAATAAAAACATGTCATAGAAAACGACAAAATTGCTATTTGCAATGGGTATGAACTATCGGTATTGTTGAGGGCCGGTTTTCGTTTAAAAATATGTAACGACGCTAAAATCCGAAGGTCATATGAAGTTGAAGCGGAATCTAAGATTTTGAAGTTTTTGCAGGATATCGGAACGTTGCATTGTTCTGCGTGATTGCGTATTGCGGAGTGAGAGGGGTGAGCTAATTGGTTTCCAGTACGGAAGCTTCTACCGCGATGTTTGGCCACTCCGATATAAAAATTACACGACCTCATGCCGACGTACGATGATGTGCACTGCACACAACTGTAAGAATAAATCAGAGAGGCCCGCATCTCCACCGGAAGCGTGTCCTTGTACCAGAAAAAAGAAGCCACCTTAAAATTATTAACTAGAGCTACGCATAACTGCAGGTTTTGAAACTATTTTTCACACAATAATTTTACTTCGAGTGATAATTTCTCAGAGGGCGCTCCAAAATACGGGAACGAGCAGTATAGATGGTCTTTGTTTTCTCTAATAGTTTGCGAAGCGTATTGCTTGGATAGAAATTTCTTAATTTGCGAATTGATGACACCCAAAGGAAAACCGTTAGTTGTAAAATATGGGCGTATAAATTCAAATTCACAATGAACATTTTTGAAGGTTGAACATATTTTGTAACCCCTATTGATTAAAGTTTGAACACAATTAATTTTGAAACGCATTGAACAAAAACTAAAGAAACTGGAGCTTAATCCTGTGAAAGTTGGTTTACGGTATACTGACGTCTGAAAGTGATCGTCTCTCGTGACTAGACAGTGGAGGAAGGCCAGGGAGTTATTCTTCTCAATTTCTACGGTAAACTTAATTGATTGATGCTTATGATTGAGATAGTTTATGAACTGCTCAATATGAGGAGGATGGCTGAATAGAACAAAAGTATCGTCTACGTATCGATTGTAGAAAACCGGTTTAAAATCAGTGGGACATTCATCTAACCACTTTGTTTCGTGGAAACACATAAAAATGTTGGCAAGAGACGGTGCCAACGGAAGCCCCATTGCTAGACCGTCGATTTGTTTATAAAGTTTGCCTGCGAATATAAAGAAAGATTGCATTACAGTCAATTCCAGTAGTGTACTGAACATTTTGCGGGTTAAACCCATGAATTTTGAGCTACCTTCTGAAAATAAATGATTTAGACAAATGTTAATAGTTTCTTGAAGAGGAATGTTGGTGTAAAGAGATTCAACATCAAATGAAGCCATAATTAAATTTTTTACATTGGGAATACTTCTAATATTTTCGCTAAATTTGAAGGCATTGTCGACTGTATACTCGTTTGAAGTTAGATGATTGAGGACTGATACAAGGAGTTTACTTAATTTATAGCTCGGACTATTATAAGCTGCTACAATCGGCCTAAATTAAAATTTTGACAAAAAAATAGGTTTATGAATTTTTGGTAGACCATACAGTACTGCCGGAGAAGAACTTGACACATGCAAATTAGATAAATTTTCTAATGGCGCGTAAGTTAACTCTTTTAAGCCACGTAAAAAATATTTGATTTTGTCTTCAGCCCTCAGTATTATTTTATTCATTGGTTCTGTAATTGAAACAAATTTGGAGGTGTCAGATATTAAATCAAGCATGCTTTCCTGGTATTTTTGACGATCAATCAACACAACTCCTTTCCCTTTGTCAGGATTGCAAATTATTAACTGCTCGTTAGCGGCCATTGGTTTCAAGAGGGATATGTCACTTTTATGGAAGACGGACGAGAATATTTTGTGTGGCTTAAAACTAAAATAAAGCTTATGAGCTAATGTTTTCAATTTGTCTATGAACTTCGGATAGTTGGTACACGTTTTATTCTTAAGAGAAACAGCTAATTCCTCAAAGGCTAGAAAATATTTAAAGAAATTTAGTTTATAAACTGGGAGGCAGAAATCTAAACCGAAAGCTAATAGAATTTTTACCCTATGAGATAACTTAACAGAACTAAAGTTGTGAACTACTTTCTTCGGATTACAAGGTTGAATTTCATTGTAAATACCCAAGTTGCTTAGTTTCTTCAAATGAGTTCGTTCGGTGTGTGCTTGAAACTGGTGTCCTTGTGCCGTGTCCTTGTACCGGAAAAAAGAAGCCACATTAAAATTATTAATTAGAGCTACGCATAACTGCAGGTTTTGAAAGTATTTTTCACACAAAAATTTCATTTCGAGTGACAATTTCTTAGAGGGCACTCCTGTAGTTGTGCGTAGCTCTAGTTAATAATTTTAAGGTGGCTTCTTTTTTCCGGTACAAGGACACGCTTCCGGTGGAGATGCGGGCCTCTCTGATTTATTCTTACAGTTGTGTGCAGTGCACATCATCGTACGTGGGCATGACGTCACGCAATTTTTATATCAGAGTGGCCGAAAATCGCGGTAGAAGCTTCCGTACTGGAAACTAACTAGCTCACTCATCTCACTCCGCAATACGCAATCACGCAGAACAATACAACGTTCCGATATCCTCCAAAGACTTCAAAATCTTAGATTCCGCTTCAACTTCATATGACCATAGGATTTTAGAATCGTTACATATTTTTAAACGGAAACCGGCCCTCAACAATACCTATAGTTCATACCCATTGCAAATAGTTACTAAATAGCAATTTTGTCGTTTTTTATGACATGGTTTTATTTTCGTTTTCGTGATCTGTTTTAATGGCTGTCTACAACATTTTTGTTTCTTCTATTATTGCAGACATAATGAATTGTATTTTTGAACCGATGATGGAGCTGGACTCCGAAACGTTTTCCAGTTAAATATGATTAAGTTCCTAGGGATTTTCTTTGTTCTTAAATTTTTCAGAAAATGGAAAATTTGGATATGAAGCACAATATCTCTTACTACTGTATACATGATAGTACATACAAGTGTGTACAATATTATGAGATAAGAGAACCATGGTTATCTTCAATACATCAAAACGTTAAAGTAATGTACCTAGACCTGATGAAAACAGTTAATATATTAAAGCTTAAGGACAAACTACGCAAGCTGACTGTTAAGCATTTTAGAGGCAACTGTTAGGAAAATCCCCTACCGTAGGTCAATTAAGAATCTAATTTCATATAAATTAAGTAGGAAGGGTCACTGGCATTTGACTTTACCTTCATTTTCATGCCCTGACTTTCATTTAAAATTTATGAAGCTTCTTCCAGCCTTCTTCACTTCAGACCACAAATAAGATGCTAAAATAGGGAACGCCGCGAACTCGAGCGAGGTCGCTCTCCTGAATCCAGCGCGGTCGGACAGACCTCGTTACTGGCCTTGTTTTTCTCCGCTTAGCCGCGGCTGCGCAAGCTGGGCTGCACACATAGCCGACTCCGATTCTCCGAGACACCCGCACCAAGGAATGCGTGGCTAATTCCCAACGAGCTCTCCCCTTGGGGACCTTCGATCTGCAGCACTACAATAGGCACCATCCACAGCCAGGACCGGCTTCACCACTGAAGCAGTAAGTCAGAGGTACTAGGAAGGAAGTCTTGCTGAATGCCAGTAATTGCTTCGGGTAGCCTGAGATCTAAGCAAAACGGCTTGTAATCTAAAAGGAGAAAGGGCAATTTACGATTATTCTCTCCTAATTGATGGATATTATTCTCTCCTAATTGATGGGGATTATGCTCTCCTAATTGATGGAGATTATTCTCTCCTCATTGATGGAGATTATTTTCTCCTAATTGATAGTGATCATTCTTTTCTAAATGATAGTGATTATCCTTTTCTAAATGATAGAATTTAACTCGTTTCTTCATTATTCACTACTTACTACTCGCAACGGCAGTGACACGCTTTGTCGAGACCCAATTCGCAGTTCTCGATTTCGGCCTTTTATCAACAATTCGCTGTTCTTTCACAGCTGCTTTCCCTCAACGAAAAAAGGCGGGCAGCTCGAGGACGGCACGACTCTCGGACCACAGTGGATCCGCTGTCCGTCTCTCGAGCGCGGACAGATCGCGTTGTCGTCTGTCGTGCTGCCACCAGCACGGACCTTATGTCCCCGAATAACTTTATTCATGTTAAAATTTATCAAGACTTAATTTTGTGTAAATGCTACCAATACTACTTTGTTCCATTCCGAGCCCATTTATTTCTAGGCCTTTCCTGGAAAGATTTTTCGTTAGCTATCATGCTGAAGACAGTAGACGACCGTATGATGCAATAACCTCTTGTTACAAGGATCATATGGAAACAAACTCTTTAGACCATGAACCATCATTCATCCATGGTAACATAAATTACAAATCAGAGCGTTGAGAACAAATGTTGAACCTTTCACTGAGGTTTTATGGCTCAGATGACTCAAAATATTCAATTGTCCTTCCTACTTCACAAGATCTGTCGCCAAGCCTTCAAGTAGCAGCTCTAACTTCGTTGCAGTGTGGAAATTGTAAAATTGATTCTAACATTATATTCATAAATATTTTTGGTGCAAGTTTAAGTTGAACTTATTTTTTTGTGTATTTCATGTGACAAAATATAAGTAGAGAAAACGTTATTGTTTTTCATTATCTTTGAAATTTTTCCCGTCTGTTTATATAGAAGAATTTATTAGAGAACAGTAAATAAACGGAAATCCAATTAATGTAAATATTACCCATTAATATCGGGAGAATTGTCGGAACGACATTTGAAATGAAACGCACAAAACGTTAAAGTTAAGGGCAACAAAACTAATACTCTTGTGAGCCCGATTTCGGGTAGACAGGCGGGCGTTCGACTTGCGGTGTGTGACGATGCCGTCCGAGGAAGGGCTGCACCCGTGCTCTGTTTAGTTCGTTACAGTTTGTTAAGAGAACAGGTTTAATTATACGTTAAGTATAGTTACGATCAAAGTGAAATAAATGTAGTAAGTTATAGTTTTAAGTTATAGTAAGTTATAGTTTTAAATTTAAGTAAGTTATAGTATCAAGTTAGTGTCAGTTATAGTATCAAGTTATAGTCAGTTATAGTTTTAAGTTATAGTAAGTTATAGTTTTAGTTATATGTTATAATTTTAGAAGGCATAAGGAAAACGTCGTCGAAAATACCCAGCTCACGGAATGGCAAGTAATTGATCATGAAAAATAGTCTACGAACCTCCAAAGTACCCATGAGCCCAAGGAATTAATTAGCCTCTCATCTCACTTGCTCACGTTCATCGGTAGAAATGGAGCACACCGGACGGAAATTACCAGCGCTCCTGAGTTAGTTGCAAGGGAAGATCCGCAGGTGATGCAGATGCAGATGAAGACAGCGTAGGCTTTTTAAACAAAGAATAATTATGTAAATAAATGAAGTTCGCTGTTTAGAGGTCGGAGGCGATCTGTCTGGCCGTTCAGAAAATTAGGGAGGTAAATGCGTCTCGGCTCGAATGGTGCTTTCACTACGTTGTATTCAGAGACAGGTGGACTACAGTTCAAAAATAAAAGACAAGCGACCGATAGAGCTGGGTTGTATAAATGGTTACTTATTAAATTGATAAATTTGTTAAATTATCTAGCTAAATCTGAAATCAGGTTCTGGCATTTTACTTACAGTTAAGCATTAATTAAATTTAGTCTTAAGATTAAGTTCAAGAGCGGAGAATGGTTACAATATATTACAAATCAAGGAAATTCTGTAAATTTTCTGTTCATTTTAAACAGCAGAAGAAATTTTGGGAATGAACTATTTTTTCCTATCAAAAAGTAAGTTTACATGGGAATGAAATTATTTTTATTCCAAGAAGTACATTCACTTCTCAGAGATTCTAACCATTGAACATTTTGTAACTTCATATCACCTAAATGAAGTCATAAAATGTTCAATAGTTAGAATAGCAGACCGATTTGATACGTAGCTAATAAGCCATTGCGTATCAACTCATATGTTCTATATTTTCCGTAGAAGTCGATCATATTCGACGCTATCGAACGCTTTGGAGAGATCGAGTAGCAGCAAGAGTGTTACATTTTTTATCGATATCACTGTATATTTTTTCAGTGATATTAAACAGAGCGTCTTGAGTGCTAACGTTCTCCTTTAGGCATATTGATTTCGATGAAGTAAATTTGACTCGTCAAAGTGATCGAGTTGATGGCCGATCTGTTATCACTTTCTCCGACATTTTGGACAAGACAGGTAAAAGAATTATGGGCCTGTTATTTGATGCTGTACCTATGTCACCAGTTTTACGTAACGGTCTAATTATGGAGTTTTTCCATTGGTTTGAGAACTTATTAGTCGCCACTTGCAAACGAATTAATGGTGCTGTGACTGGAAAGCTGCCTTTGATATATTGAAGGCTGATACCATTATGTCCGACTGCTTTTGTGTTTTTCAATGAGTGTAAAATATTTTGTAACTCTGGCAAATCGGCAGGACGTGGTCTCCACCGGACACCATTCCTTGAAGATGCAGTAGGGCAGGAATTTTAAACTGATTGTTGATTTGAATTTTTTTGTACTTCATTGAAAATTTGAGTGCCTACTTTCAAAAAGTATATGTGAAAGTACGTGGCTGTTGGCAAGAGATCTAAAAAAAATAATGCGGTCTAAATTTTTGTTTATGGCAACCTCACTAATGATTCCCATGTTCGTTTTGGGTTATTTATTGCCGTTAATAGTTCCCGTTTAAATTGAGTGCGTTATGCTTCTGTGATTTTCTTCCGAAGAATCTTTTCAAGTTCTTTATATCTCTTGTGTAAATTAGTGTTTGATCTAGTGTTTTTGTTCTCTCACAAGTAAGTTTTTTAATTCTTCTCAGCTCTTTAATTTTGTCAGTAATTCAAGCAACTCGTTTTGGCTTAGGTTTTTTTGTGATATAAAGTGCGCGTTCATTGAGAGGTGCTGTAAAATTCTCGTTAAAGATTGAGACTTGTATGTCAACATCGTCAGATTGCATATGTTTTGAAATTCGGTGGATCTCTTTAGTAGTTTTTCCTGAATAATTTTCGCTGAAAAGTGACTTTTCAAGAATTAAGTCATCCGGCTTTATTTTGATTTTCTTTGCAATGTTAATTTTACATTCTATAGCGTGGTAATCGGAAACAGAGGGTGATATTGCTCTACTGAGTATTGCCGTAAAATTATTTGTGATTGCCACATCGATGAGAGTTTTAGAAACTCTAGTAATACGAGTCGGTTTTTTGACGCTTTGTGATAGGTTTAGTTAATATGTTCAACAGTTTGATATTTGCACGCCAGCCAGCATGCCCCCTCCTCCAGCACCTTTTTACTTCCTGCACCCCCCACTCGCCCGCGGACCCAGAAGCATGTCTGGTAATAGACTGCTCGAAAATGAATAATGCTCAGCCTCGTGATCGCCTTTGTTGAACTGTTTCACTCGCTGTAGTTAGTGCTGCTTTCATGCGTCGAATCACGGAAAGGATGATCAATCTCGTATATGTAGAAAAATAGTCTGCAAAAGATTTTAAGGTTTTTCTCAACGGCGGCAATGAAAAATGTATTTTCGTGTTGAGAAAAAAATTCACATCATGCAAGAGCAGAATGTGTCGGACATTTTCTTGAAAAATCTGTTTGTGTACGACTGATGCCTCATTTCGTGAGACATGTTAGTAAGGCTAAATGGTAGTATTGCTTAATGATAGTAAGGCTAAATGGTAGTAAGGCTAAATGGTCGCATTTAGCCTCTCTGTTGTATAAAGTGTGCTCATTTCTCGATGTTTAGCTTAAGACCAGCGTCGGAGTAAGTGTGATCTCATTGTGATTTTTGTGCTATGATATGCATCGATAAATGATTATAGCCTAAATTACTTCTTCGCATGTATTTTCCGCTAAGGAGACTGACAGTTCAATTCAGATCAATGCCTGCGTGCGTGAGAAACGATCATTCTACTGTCAATATCACGCATTATCTCTAGGTGAACTCATTTCCGGAACAATTTACTTGTGTTTTATGGCCTCTATCTCCCAGCTCATTACTCTGCTGCAAATTGTTGGCTTAGAAAATCACTTTTCTCATGGCTTATCACCAGTGCTTCTATGCTAAATCATGCGGCTCGAGGTTTCATTTGTGCAAAAGGTAAACGAGAAAAATATTCACTTTTCTTCGAGCTAGTGTAAAATTTCTGGAACGGAAAAGGTGACGAAATTCTGATCAGGATTTTTGCTACAAAAAAACAGAGGCGAGCGAAGAGGCAAGCAAAGCAGCATGCAAAGAGGCACACAGAGTGGCTAGTAAAGAGGCGATCAGAGAGCCAGGCAGAGAAGCATGCAGAGAACCACGTAGAGAGGTAGGTATAAAGGCACACTGATCAGCACGCAGAGAAGCAGGTATAGAGGTAGACACAGGTGCCGGCGTGTAATCATACTCTATAACAAATGATTCCTCGACAATACGCTCACGAGGCTGCTTCTTGCAGTTGCAGAAATGCATGTTGTAACAATTTTTCACCCGGAGGTGTACTTTTTAAAAAGGAGTGTTTATTGCACTTTATAAGTGCACAAGTAAATGTAGAGTGAAAGTCGACTAAAACAAATAAAGCAGTACGTAAAAAACAGCGACGAAAAACTGAAATTTCTTTAATAACAAACTATGGAGAAAGATAATCTGATTGCAAATAGACGTTAACAAATTTTGACCAAAATGAACAGATTATACAGCACAAAAAAAAATCATAAACTCAGAATACTGGGCTTCAGACGTATAGCGCCTATGTAGATATTTACTTAACCTACTACTAGTAGGTTCTCGAAGGTGTGAAGCAAAATACTTCCACACAATCTTGAGTCAATTGAGTTGCACTGAGCTAAACTTCTGAAACCGGTTTGGCGCTGAAGGAGATAAAGCTATTGGCGTAATCTCTAAAGAAGAGTTGTAATCAGCCTTTCGAACCGATTTTTAAATTTTGGCAGGGTGCAACTCTAGCAATTGAAAATTATCAGGAAATATCAAATTTTAATGCATTTATGAAAGCCTAAATTGAATGGTAAGGACACGTTTGTTCCTTATGATACATTAAATTTTTGGTTTCGTTTTTCTCTGCAATCTGACTGGCATGTGAGTCTTACGGGAGATAAGCCGGCAACCGGCAGGGTCTTTGTCGTCAGTTCCCTCACATACCCTGCCGCCGCCAAATGCTAATCACATACTAAGCTTTGTCCGAGCTTATTTGTGCACCAGCAAGCCCGTGTCGCACGCGCCTCTTCGCCTCCACCGTCATTTGGAGTCCCAGCCTCGAGAGGTGGGAAGGAGAAGTTCCCATACCTGGGGGCAGTCGACGTCACTCTTCGCAGCTCTGCGGCTGCGCGTGTGCTGCTGCGGCGCCGCCGTTGTGACACGATTGGAGAAGGCTCACGGTCAGCCAGATGCTTCCCTCGCCCCTTGCTTGCTTTGGTTTAAGTGGATGATCCCATAGGACCGAACCGAATAGAACCGAAAGAGTTAAACTCTTTCCCACCAGGTTTTGTGCCGTAGTGTTATGCACGTGTATCTATGAATTAATCCTATTTTGGTTCTTGTAAATTTTTCCTAACTCTAGTCCACGTAAGTTTACCCAGCGCAAATTCACGTAAACTTATACTAGCATTAATACTAGCATGGAGAAAGGGAGCGGAAACTATGTTGTCGCTTTTACAATAAACAAAAAATTATTCTTTAGGGAAGGGGCAATCTTTCCTTTTAGATCACTTATATTTTTATTCTTTCTATTGTACACTAAAAGAAGATTCATTTGAGAATCGGCACATTAACCGTAGACGGAAACTAAAAATAAATACTCGAAAATTTTGATCCTAAAAAATCAGCTTAATATTTTTTATAATTCTTGTCAAAACTTGTACACGCCTATTTGTCATCGGACACACTTTTCCCATAGTCTAATTTGTTTTAAATTTTAGTTTTGTGGTTGTCATCTTCACTGATCGTTTTACTCTCAAAATAAAAAGGAAGGTCAAAATCAAATAAATTTTGCTCATATCGTTTTACTCTCTAATTATAGTCGTTTTATTAAAACCTAACCTGTATTTTTACTGCACAGCAAATACTCCTGCTTTTACAATACCTCCTGATGATGTGCAATGATATTTGTTCGAAAGCTCTAGAGATTAAATTGGTGAAAGATGTCTAAATTAACAATTTTTCCTGCTCTTACTTTGTATTTATTTATGAGTGACCGGCCTTTTGTTGAACAAATTATATAGCATAATGTTTTAACCGTTGAAATAAACAACTTTTGTTACAATGGCCGTGTGTCGAAAAAAGCTTTGTTAAAGAGTTACGAGAACTTGAAAGTAGGAAACTTGAAAATATCTTTAGAGTGATTGAGAAATGAAATGTAGAAGTGAGGAAAACATTTTTATTTGGGAAGAAAATCTGTTGTCCCGAGCTGAAGGTTAAGCAGGCCCTCTCTTTATTGGAGTTGGATGTATTTCATTTCATTTACAGGCCATCATCCTTCGGTTCACTGCAGTCCTGCTTTTCAGCACCAACCACTCTCTTCTTCATCTTTCATCTTGTAACATAACCTTCCTTCTCAACTTAATATTTCTGTGCGTAAGAGATTTACTGTGGGAATGCCTTGTGCACAGATTCCGCGTTCCCCAGAACTCTACACAAAATTGTGCCAACATCATTCCTCTCTTCGAGCATCTTTGTAGTGGTTACGGAGACTAGAACTAATTAATAATCTAACATTTATCATCACGTGATAAATTGCGAAGAAATTCACTCAACATTTCTTTCTTTATTGGAACACTGTCAATAGTTAAAATGTACTACCTATGAAGTCTATATAACGCAACGTTTCGATGTTCAAACATCATCATCAGGCTGAAAATATACAGGAAATTAATCAGTCACATTGGTAAAATGCAAATTTAATTCTTAAGTTATGTGAGACTAGTATGGAAGTTCAAATCACAGCACAAAAATATTTTATAAATGACTAGATATAAAGTTTGTACAACAAAAGTATGTATTCACGAGATCTGGTACAGTAACAGTATTGCACACTATAGATGCTCATTGGACAAGCGATAGGGGCGAAATGACCAGACGCTCAGTTGCCTCGGACTTCTCAGCTGCGGTTTTAGTAAATAATTTTAGAGAAAAGTAATTTTAGAGCAAATGATGACCCTGAGGCAAAGATTAACCGCCCATAAATACCAAGGTTCTATTTTCAGCCATTTCCGCATTGACAATAGTTGCAAACCATCAAATGAAGATCTATACCCTAACACCAAAATCTTAAACAACGTAACTAAAAGAGAGCACTTTCAAATTATAGAAGCGCTACATATCCATAAACTTAAGCCTGTTCTAAACGAAAACACGAACGACTTTTTTGCTCTAAAATTATTTACTAAACCCGCAGCTTAGAAGTCCGAGGCAACTGAACGTCCGGTCATTTCGCCCCTATCGCTTGTCCAATGAGCATCTATAGTGTGCAATACTGTTACTGTACCTGATCTCGTGAATACATACTTTTGTTGTACAAACTTTATATCTAGTCATTTATAAAATATTTTTGCGCTGTGATTTCAACTTCCATACTAGTCTCGTATAGCTTAAGAATTAGATTTGCATTTTACCAATGTGACTGATTAATTTCCTGTATATTTTCAGCCTGATGATGATGTTTCAACATCGAAACGTTGCGCTATATAGTGTCGAAATTCTAGCCGTTGCTCTCACACTGAAGTCCATAACGGACTTTATAAGGCAGAATTAAGAG
>JACJUY010005594.1:38411-55546 GCA_014220935.1 Platorchestia sp. MABIK | reverse complement strand
TTTCAACAGGGAAAGCTCCAAAGAAAATTTCTATTTGTAAAAATAAGCCGATTGCGTATTCTGGAAACCATAATGCAAGTGAAAGGGAATTGAATCGCCACAGAAAAATAATGCAATAGAATGATTTCTTGTATTTCTTAAGCTTTATCCTTGCTGCTTTCAAAGCTATCGATTAGAAGAGGGGGTCACACAGACGGACGGACGCGGCTCTTATTATTGAAGTGATTATTACACTTTCTCTGAGTATATTTGCAAGCATTATTTTGTAGATAAAAAGAACGAGCTATTTGTATAAGAACTCTCTTCAATTTTTCCACTCGAAGCATTGCTCTTCCCACTCGAGCACTGCTTTTATATGTGAAAATTTGAGGTTGTGATGACATCGACGTAAGTCGGGATGACGTCACGCACAATTTACACCTGGGCTACGGAGCAGCGGAGACATTTTAGCACAAGTGAACTAATAACTTAACAGTATCATTGATACATTTGTTTTAATAATGGAAAACAGCGTCATCATTTCTGCTAGAAATTTTTAAGATTTATTACAAATAATGAATGTCGTATACTATTTCCAGAAGCCATGTACATTTTGAACAACCTTCAGTAACAAATGAAATTCATTTCTCTATCTTCGTCACACAGTCAAGACGTGATGTTCGCGTTTGTTAATTTAAAGGTAGAAGATTCAAATTGCGAGTTCATATTTTCGTAGGATTGGTCTCTCTTTTCAATTCACAAAATTGGCGAGGCTCTGAACTCCAAAATATTTTTCAATGAGTATAATTACCTCATGTCTTTCCTTCGCGTATATGCGACAGTAGAATGTACATCAAGCCTTTCGAAATTCCAGGCTCTGAATCCTACGACTCGAATCTCAGCAAAGTAAAATACTTATCTAGAAAACTTTCGAAATGGTCAACAATTCTCAACTCCGAACATACCGGTGAAATGAACGTTTTAAAAAATACAAATTTATTCTCTATTATTTTTTAATATGAGAGCAAGTAGCGCAGATTGAAAGTGGCCGTAGTTTCAAAATAATCCTAAACTAAAACTTTTAAGCCAGGGAGTTTAAACCTAACAATAATTGGACAAAAATTGACGGATTGTGAATGGCAAATTCTGCTGCCCGAGTCCACACGTTACAAAGGTAGAAAAAGAATTTAGATCCAGTAAGGAGGCTTGTAACTAGCAGTGCTCATTCATTTTCATCTCGTAACTAGATGCACTCTTGTACTTCATCAAAGAGCTTGCTTTTGATGCTAAAAAGTCTAATTTAATTCATATGATAAGAACAGTTGAACGCTGTCGATTGACTTTTGGGAAAAATTCCAATAAATTTTCTTCGTTAGAGCACTGTGATCGCACGTACGAATATTTTCCACTTGCTTAAAAATTCATGGTTAAGTTTAATGTTTAGTTAGCAAACGAATCGTAGTAAGTACCATATATTTATATATTTTTAAAACCTCCACTGTTTTGACTTAAATTGCAGGTGATCAATGGCTTTTAAACGAGAAGTCTCTGAGTTTTAACACCTTTTACCCTTATGTAAAACAACGTCAGCCATCAGCGACTTTAACTCCTTAATAAATGAGACAATGTGTGGTTCAAGATGCTGCCAGTCATTAACAAGTTTCCAATATGAAAGCGACAATATTCCTGTCGGAAGTATTCCTTATTTCAAATGACGTAGGTGAAGCTAAACATGCGGGAGAAACTAACTTGGTTAACTAGCAACGTTTTGCACTCCAATGACTCATGTTACAAAACGTGGTGAGGTTCTGTGTCCGCTGTAAATAAATGGACACTCGGGATATTGGAAGTAGACGCCAAGTTGAAGGAAAAATAAGCTTTCTGAGAAAACGTAATTAAATGTTCGTTGGTTGGCAGCAAACGAGCTTTAGCCGTGATGCTGGGGCCGACAAGGTGTTTAAAACACCTAAGTGTGGAAAAAAGGCCTGCACTAAATGCCGGGTTTCAAATTTGAGTTTAAAGATGCAAAAAACGTTTATCTCTTCACTATTCAATATGCGATTCATGTTCTCAAAGCACTAGTTTGTCCCTTCGATCGAAATTATAAATCTACTACGAAAAATAAAAGTTACTTGGGCGTATTGATATTTCAGTAGAAGTGTTTGACTCAAATAAACACCAAAATTAATAACAAATCGAATTCACGCCTGCTGTTTGCTCACGCAAGCATAGAAACTTCCCATGTTTGCATAATTTTCTGATATTGGCGTTGCCAGATTCCATGGAAAGTTTAGTCATTACAGTGAAAAGTTTTCAAATATGCCATTAAAAGTTGTTAGTAGTTAGTAGTTAAAAATGTCGTGGCATTCATTGCATTGTCGAGAAATATTCTCGTGCGGATCATATGAGACATGAGTACTCTACGAAAAAAATGTCCGACGGCTGGTAAAAGTTGAGCTGCCAGTAAATGAGGAGGATTATGCTAGAATAATATAAAAAAAGCAAAACAGAGCCACCAGCTTAAGCATCTACATAGAACAAGGAACACACAGAGCATAAAATTTGAGGCTCATTCATGGGAGAGAGCTCGATGGTATACGACGTAATTTTAACTAAGTAAGCAAGGCTATTTCTAACAGAGGTTATTTTCTTGGTGTTTTATTTGAAGTCAAACAGAATCCAAACACTCACATTAGGATTTTTAGGCTGTTTTTCCTGCACGTTCAAAATAAAGGACGTTAATTTCGCAAAAAGTAAGAACAACGAAACGTGATTGAGTTCGCAATGCTAATCAAAACTGCATCACGTTACTTCGGGACACAAACTGATTGCATCGGTGTTTTGATACCAAACTTTTTAAAATAAGGTTTTGATGGTTTTGCCGATCGAAAACTGTGCGTTACCATAATATGCTGACCCTTACTCATAGGAAGCGAATTGAGCTTTAGTTGTAGAATTTTAAGCTATACTCAAAGCATGTTAACTTTTACTCGTAGGGTTTTGACTTTCCCTCATGTGACCCTAACCTTTAAAGTCATAAAATACAAATTTTTATCAGTAGGAGACTAGCCTTCACTCGTAGGATACTGCTAGTAGGACACTTATCAAAAAATTTGAAAAAAGCAAAGTGCGGCTCATCTTGAGCAGACTCTTAGAACACAACCATCAATTACCGTAGCTTATTTGCATAGTTCTTTAAACATTGTAACCATAATAAATTGTGTAACATTTTGCACACATACACGGACACGAGAATAATTAGAACTAACATAAGAAAGATCTGGACGAGTGTTTGGAAATTCTATGAAAACTGAAATGAAAAAGAATTCCAATATCTGGTATGTGGTAAAAAAACATCGCTCTTCGAGACATGCAGCCTGAGCGGATACAAGAGGGCACTGAGAAATTTCGATTTAGAAAAAAATCGAACTCGCCAAGTGAGAAAAAAACACCCAAGTTTGCAGTAATTTTGTGATCAGAGAAGATATCCTCCTGAGGCTGTGAGTTGTTATTTAATTTTTTGTTCAATGATCACTAATGAGAAATTCGCACCTCGCCTAATTTTTTTTACATCTTCATGCATAATATTATTCCCTCATTTAATGAATTACTGACCTACCATGTAATTTTAATAGGATCTCTAAAAGGTAAAAAACATTTTAAAATATTTTTCCATGCATCAAGTGTCATAAAATTAAGTCATTTCAGACTGTAAAGTTTCAGTTCAGACAAAGTTCAGTATTATAGCTTATTTTGATGAAAAACTTGAGTGCGAACAATCCTTCAGGAAGTACAACAGACTTCCCCGAAATTTGTAGAGTCCCACAAATTTTCAGAAAATACATTCCGACGCCAAAAGCACTGTGCACGCTTCACAAAATCATCAAGAGCCGGGAAAAATATGTTCCCTGGAGCCCTCTTAACGAGATTCCAAGATGAGTTGCAAGGCTGAGGCAGCAATTAGCTTGATCCCGACCGTACAGTCGGGGTAGGAATTTCAGGCGTCAAAGCCTGCCTGGAATTGCAGCGTCCCCGCACACCCTCTATTGTCGCCCTACTAATCAATTCGAGCAGAAGGCTTCGGCTCCCCGGAGGCGATATTTCATCTCGTGCCCGAAATATCAGGACTTCTGAGAGCCGGGGCATCTATTCACATCACGACAAACTTTGTGAGGAAATGAAATGTTTGCGTTTAATGTCAACAGCACTCAGCTAATTAAATGATCAGATCCTCTGCCTAATTTATTTAAAGTTGGGGTGCCTAATCCAGATGGATGTGCACCGAAGTCTAGTGTACGGTGAAATTAACCACTATGTACTCGTATCACCACTTAACACACTACTGAATTTTAATGATCCAAGATTACACTTGTAACAACTCTTCTCTTTGCTGCCTAGCCATCAAGCTGCTCATCAACTTCAAATGAATTCCCTGTGTTAATTAATTCAGATGAACATTTCAAACAAAAAAATTTTCAAATCAGGCAATGCTCTGAAACAGTAAAATGCTGCAGGAGTATGTTGAGAAATTCATGAATGACGATCGCACAATGCATTCGCTAGATAAATCTACGGTCATTACTCCCAGTATTTAAGTATCTCTCACGAGTTATCGCATCGGAAAAATGCCTGATATGCAGACTACGATACAGTGTCTACAGCGTTTTCTTCTCACCAATGTCATTTTTTCGCTGTAAAAAAAACAAAAATTATGGAATTATTGGCTGATGGAGCAGCAGAAATTTTTGCATTATTTCGAATAATGTCATACAAAAAAGCAAAATTCTCTTTTTAGTTTATTTGAATAATTTGAACTGGTAAGACACAACTTGGATTTCCATGACTTGAAGCAAATGAATGATAATTTACCTTCGCATGACGCCAGTCCCTACATTGACATTCACCTTCGGGGAGAGCGGGAGCCCACTCATACACTTGAGTCGAGCAGGACAATGTGGCTAATTTTATATTTCAGAGGGAAAAAACACCCTAAGTGAACGAGGTCAAATTCACGATTAGGATAAAGCAGCAAACCAACGTGACTAAGAATATCATGGTAAAATACAAATGTTTCGGAATACAGAAAAATCCATCTTCAGTGTTCCGAAATTTAATAAATCCAAGTGTTAAAAAACTGTATCTCTAAATCTTTTGAACAAACCAGATATAAGACATTCAAATTTAAGAAATATAATAACACATAAAACTGTAGAAAATTTCTACAAGAGATGGAAAGTTTCACCGCCGTGTCACATTCATTTATTGACGGACGATTTTTTAAAATATCCTTCGACTCTAGAGTGCAGAGATCGAACTAATTTGAAGTTGAACCCAAAATTTTTGAAATTTGTGTTTTTAAAGATCTGGCCTTTCATCAAACAATGTTCTCTTATAGACGAATATGATGGCTTGTTCAGGTCATTGCCAGTGCGAAAGGAAGAAATTAGGTGTGCACAACCCTTGTGTTGTGCACACCTCACAAATAGTTGGAGCCCAGTGCTACCAATGTAAGATCGCTCGCAGCGGTCACAAGTATGTTGGAATACCACTGAGGTACGTAGCACCACATTTAGAGTACCCTTTCACATAAAGGAAGACCAGATTTTTCTATCATTTTTGAAACAAGTACAAGGATTTATTTGAGGAAAAAGCCCTTTAACTGTTGACAATACTTCACTTTTCATTTTCTCCATACAGTTCCTATAAAAGGTGGCAGAAAATACAAGCTTAACCCTGTATGATATTTGATAAGCTTATTCATGATATTCTTAGCCACGTTGGTTTTGCTTTTTATCCTAAAAGGCAGAGTTCCTGAAAATCAGTCTCTTTCATTTATTCAAATTCCTGATCTCTCGCAAAAACATTCTTACTATCACACCACAGTGCCTACACTACGAATTTCAGGTTACCCTGAAGATCTCAGAAGAAAACACAAGATGCACACTACATGTTTCATGTTCATTACGACTGCAGGAAGTAGTCTTAAATATTCTGTCCTTTTTAAAAACATTCATCTCACCTGATTCCGCTTGTACTCGTGCATCGAAATGTTGAAAAGATGCGCGTTCTGAAGTCCCATGCCGCAAAATGCCAGGTGTCTTTTGACAAGCTGCAAAGAAATATTTTTAAAAATGCTAGTAGAACGTAAAATCAAATTCATTTATTTGGAAACCATTAAATTCAGGTGAGACTGATTAGTCTCTTCACTAATTTACCTGCGAACCTTTGATCCCAATCACACTTCGCCAGGCTATTTTGCAAGAGATTGTTCATAAGATTCCTTTTAGCCATAAATGTAACGACAATTAGT
Organism: Platorchestia sp. MABIK; assembly: GCA_014220935.1. Lineage (NCBI taxonomy): Eukaryota > Metazoa > Arthropoda > Malacostraca > Amphipoda > Talitridae > Platorchestia > Platorchestia sp. MABIK. The sequence goes on along the minus strand of JACJUY010005594.1, from coordinate 49,257 downwards.
TAGATAAATATTATCGCTCATATTCAAATCTTAAAAAAAGTTCAATTCAAACTTGAAGCAATGTAAGTTATTTGCCAAACTTCGTCGGCATTTTTTGCCCCAGTACACAACGCTCATTATAGAGAATTTCAAGAACAGATGATAGTTGAAGAACGATTCACAAATATGAATAAAAAGTCCTCACTACGCATTTCTGCCCAAACTTCCTCTTCATAATCATGTTGACTTTCCGGCGGCTGAGTTTCTGCTCGGTCAACACTCGGCAAATCTGAGACAGGATCCCAGAGAGTTTAGCATCATTACTGGTCCTCAAGTTCTGGGTTTTGGCAACAAATGAATGTTCCAGCATGATCAATAATCTCTCAGCGTTTCTCAACGCTGAAAGATGCAAGACCGACGCTGTTCAGTCGGTCCCCAAATACTCCATTTTATCTCATTAATATATTAGGTATCGCTGAACGTGCACAATAGCCTTTCAATATGCGAATATACTAACGGAACTCGGTCTATAACATGATAATTCACAATTACATTTGAAAATTTAGGTATTATTTTTGAAGTTACTTCAACACGGATTTGAACATGTACGCGTCAACAAATTTTGTTCACCATGCAGACCTGCTGAGCATTGCACTCAATGTTTTGAGTGTACAGGGTGTCCAATGATGATTTAATCCCTCTGAAAAATAGCATTGAAATACGGGTCTGCTGTGAGCTATGAGTGTACCATATACAATCTCATGCTGATTGCGCTCAATCATAACTACTCATTCGCTTGAAAAACTCCGAATTTAGTTTTCGCGTAAAATCGTAGGATAAAAATAAAATCGTAGTATCATACACACATGACACATGAAAACGTTCTAAAATATTTTTAAAATTTTTTTTTGCTGCTGCATCCTAAATTGAAATTTTTACTTGGCACAAATAGAAGCAACTCGTACAAAATTGAATAGTGGAAGAAGCTGCAAAGATAGTACTAATTTGCGAGCACTTCACAGTTCAGCTGCATGCTGCAGCCAGCTTTTCTGATCTCTAGTGGGGAATGAGCCGTAAATAGTTCGTAAATCAGCATTGATGATGAATATGAAGACAATCCAATTAACGTTCATCAATCAGAAATAGGCTAATTGGCTTTGGAATTCATAGAATGAAAGTTTTTGGCAGGAACCTTTGGTACTGGAAGTGTTCTTAATAAACAAGTTCTCAATCAAATAATTGGCGATGGGTTGTAAATGAAATCAAGTATTCAATTTTTTACAACTTTGAAATTCATCTTGGAGGATGAGCCTCGGCTGCACCGTTCAAACTAAATGTGTGCAACATTCGGCTTTTACGTCATCTTCTTCACGTTCTTGCTTTGTAAAAAGAGATATTCAAATTACGTGTTGATAAAATTTAACTTACCAACATAATACAGCAAAATAACACACTGTTTACGTACACAACATCAATCTATTTTCATATAACAGCCAACTGTGGAATAGGACTCGAACGAATCATTTAAATTTCTCGTGAGAAATAAAATTATGTGCATTATTAGTGGAGCTAATGCGTTCTCGAATTCCTGGAATATCATTCAAGCGTTGAAAAAAGTTATGAACAAGGAGCAATTGGATAAGTTCAAAACGTATCAAATATGTCATAAGACAATGTGAAAAAATCCTTGTTTCAAAGACGTCGTGCACACAACAGCACCCAGACTACACATATAATATAATGAACAGTGTTCAGAAAAGCAATTAAAGTTCTGATGATGAGAGTGCTGAGAAATTTTTGTGTAGCGTGTGATAAATTGCTCTGGAGATTTATTCCTAAAAATCAATTTCTGTACTGAATCAGATTTGTAAACTTGAGAAACAGAAATGGATTTTTATGCTGATGAATTCTACAAGAAAATTTTATCCCTAATTTTAGAAAATTCTCTTTAAAATGGCCCAATTGAAATGGAAAATTATTGATGAAGTTCAACCCACTACGCATGAAAAGCGTCCATCTGCTTTAGAAAATATCAAACACAGATTGGCTTTATGGCAAAGCACAATGATAGGTTAAAAGCCCATGCCAACAGTGATTTACTCGAAGGCGGCCGAACCCATTTCCGTAACAAAAACCTGACTGGAGACATTGCGTGAGCTGCAGTTGCTCCGAAAAGAGATTAAACACCATTATTTTCGAAGAGAGTGCGAGGGTAAACATTTCTACTGTAGTTACATCAAAATAACGAACGATAAAGTGTCTCTCAAGATCTTGTAAATATTTTGCGCATTTCTTCAAGCAAGTGCTCCACCTCCATTCACCGAATTGCGCGACGAAGTCGTGCACTTCAAAAAATTTTAAGCAGAGCGAGTGGTGTGACTGAAGCTCAAAAATCAACATGATGGGTTTTGAAATCAGGCCCATCCCAGAGAGAAATTTATGCACTCAAATGCTGTTTCAGCAATGTTGCCCTGAAAAAATCCCTTAAAACTTCGAGGACAATTTTATTAGATCCAAGATATATTCGGTGATACGGCGTTCATATTACTTTCAAGTTTATTTTTTTAAGCCATGACGAAATCACACGGATTTCATTCGAAATTTCATTTATCTAGTAAATTCGTAGAAAAAATATCCATCCACGACAATTTTTCCATCATTTTTAATTTTCGATTTCAGAACGGAAAATTTCCTTGAGTGCCACTTCTCGCTGGTTAGGTTAAGAAATGTTTTCTATTCAGAAAGAAAAGAAAAAATTTAACTGTGAATTCAAAACTTGAACATATGCAAAACACTGAAGTCAAGTTTCCATTCCAGAGACCGCTGCAGCTTCGGCATAAATTTTCCTGATACAGAACAAGAAAAATACGACGAGGTCTTCAATTTCTCGAGGAACTGAGAATAATTTAGATAACTTTGAAACTTCTAAAATATCAAAATAACATTAAAGTATCACGAATGACTGAACCACGAAAACAATGAGAAGAAATGAGCTTATTATTTTTATGAATAGCCGTAATGCTGGTGAGTTATTTATTTTTTAATAAAGAAAAAACTTTCAACTTGTGCGATGAGGAGTTCAATTTTTGTCTGATCTCATCACCACTCCCATCATTTACAATAACAAAAGTTTCATTTCTGCACAACACTTCTCCTACCATCAACATTATTCTCAATTAATTTAACCGTCGTATTATTTTTTCCCTCACAACACCGAGCTTAATGAATACTACAGGGTGTCCCTAAAGTCTCTCTACCATTTCAAAAATTTATTACAATGCAATTGATAGGATATTTTATCTAGATTTGTTCTATTGTATTCAGCGCTTATTAAAGTTTTTACTTCATTTAATAGACTTCTACATGGGCACCATTAGTTTCACGAAGCATATCAAAACGGCACTCGATTTCTTGTCATGTTCGCTGAAGCATGGCTTCATCAATTTGTTCATTTTTCATCAACGAGACACCAATTACTGCAAATATTCACCTTGACCTTTTTACTGAATATGTGGCGCCACAACTGAAGGACCTTCAATCAACCATCACTTTTCAGCAAGATGATGCACCACCACATTGGGGACTGCATGTTCGTCGGTTCCTCAATCAAACATTTCCAGACTGGCGGATTGGAAGGGACGGGCCAATTACTTGGCCCCCCGTTCACCAGATATCACTCCCCTTGACTTCTTTCTATGGAGCTATGTTAAAGTCATCGAGTATCGCATAAAGAGACGGAAAATTACTGACCTAGAGCAAAGGATTACTAATGCCATTTCCACAATAATTGATGAGGCTATGCTTCAGCGAACATAGCAAGAAATCGAGTACTGTCTTGATGTGCTTCGTGCAACTAATGCCGCTCATGGATGAGTCTGTTAAATGAAGTAAAAAGATTTTAATCAGTGTTGCAGGAAACGGAACAAATATCAATAATTTATCCCATCAAATGCATGTGTAATCAATTTTTGAAATAGTACAGAGCCTTTAGGGATACACTGTACGGTCAATTTTACCACCGTATTCTTTTTTCTTTACCTCAACATCGTGCCGAGGTAATAATACATATATTTTACACCGTATTCCTCATTTTTGCTCCGAGCACCGTTCGCTTCGAATAAATATAAAATTCAACCACGGCAGCCCATTTATTTTCCCCAGAACATCATGATCAGTAACGACTATTATAGAAAATGCTCCTCTTTTCCTCACCTCAACATCATTCTGGGTGAACTCCTGCGACCCGTTCTTTTTATTGATGATCTCAGCGACGCCGATGACGGTGCCTTCATGGTTGCAGAGCGGCATGCAGAGCACGCTGCCCGTCCGGTAGCCCGTGCGCCTGTCTACCGAGCTGTCGAACCGAGGGTCCTCCAGTCCATAGAAATTAATGAAGCAAAGATTAAAATTACGTCTGTGTTGTATGTGTGACGTGTGAAATTAAATAGGTTTTTTCAATATTCTTAGCTTTTATTTGCTTGAACTGAATTTATTTTGTTCCTTTTTTGGCCATAAGGGGGAAGATAATGAATGAACTGTTTCGACCTGATCTATGCAAGCTCATAACAAAACTCACCCAAGTTTGGAGTTATTGATGAGGCGTACACCAGTTGCATTAAGCACAAATTTGCCTTTTATAAACTAACGGACAAGACTTATAGTTTCGACGTAAATGTCTATGACAGTCTTACTGTCGACAAATAATAGAAATAACAATTCGAATAAGATAACATGGTTACTAAAATTGTTTGAGAGACGATGTCGCAAAATGAAATGAACAGGATGTCGAAAAACAACCCAAATTGAGTTTGTTGTTTCCTGCAGGTTTCTCATGTGATTTTTAGGCCATGTTCGATGTGCCAAAAAAATTGTTTTGGGACAATAGGAATTGCAAAAATACGGTAACCGTCCATGCTGAGAAAAAAACCTACACATGATGTTCCAGTAAACTCAGAAGAATGCAATTCATAAAAATGTTTGTGACAGAACAGAAGTGAAGCAATACTGAGCCTGGAAAATGTAAGAGAGTGAAAGAACGAACTATCTCGCAGAGTCAAAACTTCAACAATATTTAAATGAAGTTCTGAAGCGTGCAAATCCAGTGCGACTAGTTTCCCAATCCTCGTTCGACATTCAAAGGGGGAGGAATTCAGAGACAGAGAAGTGAACGTCTGTGTATTTGGTCGGTCTGATTTTGTTCTCTTGAAGCTTAACAATACACACAGGCATTTTCTGAGAACATATTTACACAGAAAATTTGAAAAAGGATTTATAGATATAGAATCCGAAGACACCATCGGTTTTCTCGGTCTTTCCCCCACAGCATGTTGTTAGCTCAAGACCTAAATACGTCTACGACGTGGGCATTTTCATCTCGACACTTGAGCGAAACTGAAGGAAACCAAAACGCATTACGCTGAGGAACCGGAACGAGCCAATTCAACTCTCCCAGCCTGGCTATCCCCAATACTCTGGCGTCTAAATAAATCTTACTCGCATCGCAGCAACTAAGTCTCTAATGCTTGGCTAACTAGAATGATCTGTAATACCAAACGTGGTTTACCACGTTCAATAGATGAAATTGGACGATTTCTAGGAAATTTCACTTTTAGGATAAAAAGGAATACCAACGTAGCTAAGAAAATCATGATAAAATTCAAACGTTTCGGATCATAAAAAATCCATCCTCAGTGTTCTGAAAAGCAATGAGTCAAAGTATTGAAAACTATTTCTGAACTCTAATTTTCTGAATAAACCGCCAGATAAAATATTGACACCAAAAAAAGACAAATAAGATACAATAGTAAAACCAAACCTATAAAACATCTTAACAAACAATAGAAAGTTGGACCGCCGTGTCACATTCATTTATGGACGGACGGTTTTCTAAAATGTACATCGATTCTAAAATGCGGAAATCGGATAAATTTGGGGTCGAGTCCAAAATTTTAAAATTCGTATTTTTGAAGAAATAGTCGTTGTCCAAACAATGTTCTCTTATAGACGAATTAGATGGCTTAGTCAGGTTATTGCCCGTACGAAAGGAGACTCCCCTGTGTTGTGCACACCTCACAAATAATTGGAGCCCAGTGCTACCAATGTAAGATCGCTCGCAGCGGTCACACGGATATTGACGCTGAACATAGCCCTCAAAAAGCTTAAAAATTCCAAGCTGATAAATAACAAACTTGATGTTGATTCTCATAAATAGGGTTTCCAGCTAGGTTTTTTATATGGAGTTCCAAAAATCCACAAGCCAGATACACCTATCAGGCCAATCCTTTCCGCGTACAATTTGCATAATTTCCGCTTAGGTAAAGCTTTAATTCCGTACCTGTCTCATTTAGTACCAAACGAAAACCTTTTAAACAATTCGTTTGAATTTGTTAAATCTACGAATTCTATTTTTAATGCAAATTCTCTTATGTTTAGTTTCGATGTCGAATCTTTATATACGAATGTTCCAGTTAATGAGGCTATATCCATTATTTTAGATAAAATTTGCACAGAACCCTCTATAGTTCATGAAGGTATATCCAAAACGACCATGAAAAAACTGCTCGAGTTGACACTTAAAGACTCATTCTTCAAGTTTAATGATAAAATTTATCAACAAGTTGACGGTTTGACAATGGGTTCTGATTTGTCCCCCGTTGTGGCTAGTATCTTGCTTGGCAATTTTGAAGAGAAGTTCTTAAAACAATGTCCAGATAACTTTAACCCCGTATTTTATCGGAGATACCTTGATGATACGTTTATTCTTTTCAAAAACATCAGAGATTCTGAGCAGTTCTTTCAATATTTCAACCAGTGTCATAAGAATGTTAAATTCACTTGTGAACTAGAAATGAATAATAAATTGTCGTTTTTAGATGTGAAAGTTACAAGAGTTGATAATAAATTTACGACTTCGGTGTTTCGGAAAGCAACTTTTACAGGATTGGGAATGAAGTTTTTAGCGACATTTTCCATAAATATAAAATTTTAGGCATCGTTACATTAATTCACAGAGCTTTTGAAATATCTTCATCTTACAAATTGTTCCATTTAGAAATGAATTATTTACAAAAATTTCTGTCCGAATAATTTCCCGAAGAATGTTTGTACTATGGAGTTACGAAAATTTTTAGGGAGAAAGTTTACTGCGAAGCGAAACGTTCTTACCGTGCCGAAGTTGAGATTATAATTTCAGTTACCGTTTATTGGAACACGTACAGAGAAAATGAAACTTTAAACATTGTCAACGATTAAAAAGTATTTTCCGCAAATCAATCCTTGTGTGTACTTCAAAAACGATAGAAAAATCGGGTCATACTTTAAGCGAAGGGATTTCCCAGATGTGATGTTGCGCACCTCAGTGGTATATCAACATACGTGTGACCGCTGCGAGCGATCTTACATTGGTAGCACTGGGCTCCAATTATTTGTGAGGTGTGCACAACACAGGGGAGTCTCCTTTCGTACGGGCAATAACCTGACTAAGCCATCTAATTCGTATATAAGAGAACATTGTTTGGACAACGACCATTTCTTTAAAAATACGAATTTTAGGATTTTGAACTCGACCCCAAATTTATCCGATCTCCGCATTTTAGAATCGATGTACATTTTAGAAAACCGTCCATCCATATATGAATGTGACACGGCGGTCAAACTTTGTTTTGTTTGTTAAGATGTTTTATAGGTTTTGTTTTACTACTGTATTTTCTTTGTCTTTTTTTGATGTCAATATTTTATCTGGTGGTTTATTCAGAAAATTAGAGTTCAGAAATAGTTTTTAATACTTTGACTCATTGCTTTTCAGAGCCCTGAGGATGGATTTTTTATGATCCGAAACGTTTGTTTTTATCATGATTTTCTTAGCTACGTTGGTTTTCCTTTTTACCCTTACCACGTTCAATCTCGATTCTGCTTTGTATTTTTTCATTTTTCTAGTTTCATACTGACATTAAACTTAAAATATCCATATAACCATTTACTTTCAACAAGACCAAACCGATATAAGCTCTAAAGGATAAAGATATTGAGAATACTACACCTTGGGTAAGTAGACTGTGCTCGGGACAGTGAGCGAAGATCACAAAATCTCAGCACACCCGCTCGCCTCACAAGTATCATTAAATGACATATTATCAACCAAAGTAAAGTAATAACATTATTGTGCCCGTGTGGGTTAGGTCATAATACAGCAGATGGTTCGTGAAATATTTCATGCAAAGCATTTTGTGCAGCCAGGTGCTGGGTAGAAGTGGGCAATATTCGCGGAGTGAGCCAGTTTTATGTCATTTTGTATTGTTAGAAGGAACCGCAGAACGTGGGTGAATAACTGAACTCTAAAACATACAATCCTATTTTGGGGCATTTTCTTTGCTCCTTTCCTGAATGCTAATTCTACTTATGATAATTAAGGTAACTTCATACCATAACTGTTCGATCGCTGTAAAAGAACCATGAATTTCCGATCCTTTTCCGAATTTCCATGAACAATAAGCTGTGAAGAATCACAATCTGTTCAATTTGTCAAGCAGATGCTATATTATTGAGCGATGGGCAAAAATCTTCGTTTGGGTTCTTCAGAAGAGATTATTCCAAAAGACTTTCAAAAAATATTATGATGGCCAAATGAAATTGTTCACAGTTTGTGAAATCGGTTTCAGCCCATTTGCAGGAGACGTTTACTCGAAAATGATCACAAAAATTAGAGTTGAGATAGTTCCTCACGTCGGCAAGAACAAGTGGAAGGTTGTACGTTTATGCTAAACAGGTATGCTTGTAAAAAAATATCTGAAATGATACATGTAGAATTTCAATTTGTACGAGTAAAATTATCTAGTTGTAAAAATGCCCTATTGCCCACTCGTTTAGTCAGAAAACTGGGAATACAAAACCGTCAAGATCAATGGCAGGCATTATTTGAAGAAAGTTACTGAAATCTGTGAGTCAAAAAAATCATCCACTAAGAAATTCATTCAACGGTAAAAAATCATTTCTCTCTGAAGCAAAACTAATGGAGATGAGTAGCTTATGAAAATGTAACTATTGTGAATTTGCCTCAGTAACTTATGAGAAGTAACTAAGTGACGAACGGGAATGCGCCGAAAGAGTCGTGAATGAAATCTGAGCGCGCTAAAAAAACGCCATTAATTGAGGCAACTCTAAGGACACGACCGCCTCAATTACTCACAACAATAACGAACGGACAGAAAAGCTTGAAAACATAAATGCCCAAATCCATCAACACAATGCTTGTTCTTTGATGGTAACAGAGAGCACGATTGGGATGAAGATAAAAAGATATTTTTAATATTTGCTGAAGAGCTTCAATACGTGAAGCATGCTTAGTATATTTGATAGGGTCAACAAGTAACCGCCTCAAATAAATACTTGAATGTCTTAGATGACCAAGAACGCTTTTCTGAAGAATATATTTTCCCTGCAAACCCGACATATTCTAACATTATTAATCTCAACAGTCAAGACTTTGCACTTAAATTTCATCAATAAACAAAATGTTGGAAGCCAAAATGAAGAAAAACCCGAGCACATCAAAGCCTCTTTGGGCTCGGCTTGGAGGTCTTGGTCAGCAGTTTCACTCACACAAGCATTTCTCTGGATTGTTTGAGAACCCCTTGAAATTTCCTCCCTAAAAGAATAAAAGCCATCGTCATGTTACACGAAGCGGGGTTGTCAGATGTAGCTACAAGCGCGTTATAATGTTTTACCACCGTGAGAGTATTCTTTTGACACTGTTCTGTACTAACAGTTCATGAAGGTGCATCAAAGGTGAGACCTAATGCCCGTTGTTGGTGTACTCGGATGCTAGAATGAGGTAAGTTGATTGGTACATTATGATTGATTCGCATGTAGTCAATCAATTAAGCAGCTAAGTATGGAATGAAATAAACATTCTAAAATAAAAATTGTACCTGGTATATTTGGTGCCTTCTGGCTCGATTCTACGTGAAGGCACGGTCGACCACAAGCTTATATCACTCAATCAATGTTCGCTTGTGGTGCACAAAGGTTATCAGCATAACTGGGCATTTCTTTTCACTTGTAAATAGTCGAAATAACTGACATTGAAAGTAACGTAGCGGCGGGAAACTACCCTGCTTCAAACTTTATCATATTTTGCAAGAAGGATTTAAAATTGAAATGAATTATACAAAACTATTTTTGTTTATTGTCGCTCTTTGCCCGCCTTTCTCGACCCTGTCAAATGCTTATGCTGCAAATTCTTTCAAATCTGAATGTTTAACTTCAGTAAATGTTGCGAAACGTTCTTTTATTCAAATATTTCCAAACTCTAAAATTAGCTTTGAAGAAAACAGATCTATCATCGCTGATTAATTTATATGAGGACTCTACCAAGCAACAAACATTAGTAAAATACAAACGCAAAACCATTGGTAGTATGATTTTTTATCATATGAAATAGAGAAGAATCGTCTGCAGCATCAAACGTGAATTTTCTTTTAATACATTTCACTATCCTAGCAAAATCAAATGCTTTTGATGCTAACTTGAATCCAGAACTCTACACGACACAACACTCCAAAACAGGAAAGTACGATAACTTCGGTATAGTACGATAACACAACCTGCAACAACACCACATTCCGCCGTCTTAATTCTTCATTCCAGGATCAAAATGAAGTGGAATCTCAATAAAGTGGATAGATGTGCAGCGCACATACCTGCAATTCGACATCAAAAGATATCTCTAACTCTTCATCTTGGCAAAAATAAAAGCGCACAGCGGAGCTGAACACTCACATCAAAATCTACGCACAATGATATCAATGAATATTTATCGTCAATGAAACGATAAATATTCTCGAACAGAAATTTAAACTCTCGGAACATA
>JACJUY010005594.1:23191-33730 GCA_014220935.1 Platorchestia sp. MABIK | reverse complement strand
TAGCAAGTTAATTAAGATGTCTGCCTTAACGTCATCTGTAGCACCAGGGATGCTTAGCCCTCATAATCGAGTATGAGACAACAACAAGGAGTAGCTCTTACTAGTCGAACGAGTTTGAGCTACAGGCAGAACTCAGAAAAACTACCTTAATTGACTAAAAAGTTGGTTTGCGCAGCTGCAGCTTCGAAGAACGCTATGTTCTACCTGGCCAGAAAATGCAATTCAACTATCAGCTCAATGAAATCAAACCCGTCACTAATACACTGTTGTATCTCGGAATGTGCCTTGTGGGCTGGGCGCCGCCGGATGTCTTTATTGCACTTGGGGTCGGATGGGTCCGAAATGCCTAGACCGCAACCGCCGGAAGCTGGCCGGCGAAGTCCTTTATGGTGTCTTGCTACGCTTTGCCTTTCACAAGCAACGGAAGATCTTTGTTTGACTTCCGGGCATTGCTAGTTTTAAGGAAGGTCTGTCACCGACGGAGTCAGTACATTATTTGAAGCCTTGCTGTGCGTTTACTTATCCTGATCCTTAGTCTACACCTAAAGGTACAGAAGTTAAAGCTTCTGCTACAATACCTCTAGTAGTGCCGCTAGTACGACACTACATACACTAACGTAATTTTTTTTAAATTGATCCTTTAAATTTTTTAAAGAGTTGTCACATTTTTTTCTTAGATTTGTTGAATTTCCAATTTCGATTCCAACCCTGAACAGGATAAATCTCAGTGTTTTTGTTCAAATAAAAGAAAAACCTCTGGAGCGCCGAGATTTGCTGTTACTCTTACAAATACGTTGAAGGATGAAAAGTTGACTGGAGTGAGAAGAGTTGTAAATAGTAGATCCATGACGACAGAGCATCATGTATTATGAGCTGGAAACACGAGAAAAGAATGCTCATCTCGTCGGCCAAGTTCTTCTATGACTTCGTGCCACTTTTGGTCCTGTCACCTCTATTGAAGAGAGTAAGATGCAGGAGAGAAAGTCGTGCATTGCTAAAGATATATTAGGTATTAGGTAAAAGAACTGCTAAAGATATATTAGGGATTAGGTAAAAGAACTGCTAAAGATATATTAGGATATCTCGTTTAATTTCTCCAGAGAAAGAAAGGGCTTTTCTCTTGCCTGCATTCTAATAGCATGGTTCATGTGGCTCATATTCTGCCCCCCTCACTTCCGTCTTCGATGATGAGAAAGAAGTCAACGAATACATTTGAACGGGTTGTGATGCACTTACTTCTGTCTTCGATAGTGATAAAAAGAACTGGGGAATATATTTGAACTGATTATGATGAAATGTTGCACATTTTTCTTGAACTCTATGACAATGTTTCATTCTTTTGGTGACCTTCTATTCAGATGCATAGAGTTCTCTAGTGATAAAAGTTCATAAATGTTCTTTGAATTCCAGTCTGGCGAAGCTGGGGGCTAGCTGTTCCCTCAGCTACAGATTGGCCTTCGGGGCTTCTATCTTTCGTGCCCAATTTGCTCTCTCCATCTTCATACCTTCTTCGCTACCTCTCCTTTGACTTTTTTCTTCTTCTCATCTAACTCGCTGTCTCTACGCGCAAGATATCGTGCGTGGGAATCCACTTAGTAGATATTGTAAATTTCACAGTTTTATTAGTCCATATTAAACGGTTCCTTCTCTATCCTGTTTGAAAACGTCTCTACTATGAAAACATCGCGTTAAATCAACTGCAATGTCGAACTTTACCATCAAGTAAAAAAAATTTCAAATTCTATGGTGACCTCGTACTCTTGGGTCTCATGCTAGCTTAGTGAAGCATTCTCTTTATTCAAAATTAGCATGTACTCCATCGAAAAGAGGTTTACTATATCACTCCTCTTCCTTTACGGTGAGCACTGATATTTAATGAACAGCATATAAATTTGTGAAACTTATTGCAAAAATCTGCAGTTTGCTATGTACGCTATATTTCTCTGAAATCCGTCACCAATTCAGTATCAAAAATTCCGTTGGAAAACATCACTCTGTCAGCCTCTCTATCTCACGAGCATTCAGGGAGAAAAGGGGGGCCTTCTCTTCACTCGCTCCTCGATCCTTCCAAAGCTGTCCTGCATTCCTTGGTAGAACGCAGCTTGAATATTTAGTTTATATTTGCTTTTCTTCATCCATAACACATTTCACCAGGCTATTTTGTTCATCAGAGGTCATATATGCAGGTCATACATACATTGACCTACATCGGCGAGGGCTCCGCACTTTGCCAATTCCATACATCGCAGACGTTATTCTCATGGAATCTTTCTTCCTATTTTTCAACGATTTTAATCACGTGCAGGAAATTTTCTTCTAATTTTCAACGATTTTAATCACGTGCAGGAAATTTTTTTTTATTTCTCAACGATTTTAATCGAGCTTTATACAGATATAAACTTTTCATCGTGTCTATCATGCTTTTTTTCTTATTTTGGCGTAATCTTTAATGACTCGTAACGACAGAGCTCTCTCCGCCTCTTAACTTTCCACTGCCAACCAAACGTACATTTCTCAGTACCAAGACTTGCGTTCTCTGAGGTTTTTCCAAGTTTTTCATGACTTGCGTAGTGAGTTGACCCTCAAGAATGAAAAACGATCAAAAGGTTGCTACAAATTTGAATGTGCTAAATATGCAAGCATTTTTTTTAATTATTTTTGCGAACAAGAGAACAAGGGTTTCAAGCTCCAGTTTAACTTTCATTGAAGGTGCAGAAAATTTATCCAAAAACTCGGTCTGGGGTAGAATGAGGCAACTACTGTGTGCAGACAACATTAACCGGACAATGTTTTGGGAAGTCTTTTACAATCACAAGCATTTGAAAACGTTATACTTGGCATGTTGCCTCCTTGAGAACGAACTTCTTCATAGTATTCAATAAATCAGTTTTACAAAGAAATACCGCCAGCTTGTAATATACAGAACCATTCCTGTAGCAGCGTCGCGATCATGTGATCTGAGCTGAGCAACTATGTGAACCGTGCAAAATATTTTCTGTAAACTTGAATTTATAAAATACGACTCTTTATGTTTCTGTTGTTATTCGATTTAATCTCGTGAATTCGCACCGTTAAAGCTTACAGCGTAAATTTTGAGTCAAAAGCTATCTTTTGCTTGCGAAAAATGTACTAACTGAACGTAGGAAGCAATCTCATATCCTATTTCGTACATCGTGTACACGTGAGCATGTTTCAAAGTAGTTGAACCACGGATCCATGCTATTGACCTAATTTTAAATGAGAGTGCTGCAAACGCTCGCATAAAGTGACCATGTTATCTCGGTAAAGAATATCAATGAGTAAATATAGACGTTCCGACCTTTTAGGTCCCTCTCAACTCTGAAACAAGGGATTATCAACTCGTCTTGTTTCAGAGTTGAAAATGACTTAAAATATTGAAACGTCCAATTTTTGTTCTTTGACGTTGTCAATAAGATTATACGATCACATTCAATGCATGTTTCTTTGCACTGTTTTATTATTAGGATTTATAAAAAACACAACACTAATTTGGAGCCACAACTAGACAAAATTTTATTTTCGACGCGAAAGATGGATGGACGAGCAGACGTGACTCATTATTGTGGAGTGCAGATTGAAGGCGTTGTAATGCATTAATTTTTTATTTGTTTTTCAAATAAAAGTTTGAATGTGAAATAGAACCAGTCAGTATAATGCATTCCACAGATTAGTATGGAATTCTTGATAACTAAATTTTTCAAGTTTAATATTTTCCGCACATGTGAAGAAAAGCACGTGTAATTCGACTTTTATTGTCAATTCGCCCAAATCTCAAAGACTACATCAAACCATTCGCGCTTGAACATACTGCATCACACGTGCAGTCGAGACAAATTCTAAACATTGCAGTGCTTTTACATTCTGGTGCAATAGAAAACAATTTGATTGAATGCGTCGTACACTCCTTGGAGAACGTCGTACTCCTCCGGCATCAGAATTAGAGTAACATACAAACCTCCAGGAACACATCGATGCAGTCACAACCAACTCGACATGTCCACACCAGGATTTCCAGGATGGCCAGATTCATCCTCAATGTGACAAATTCTAAAATTTCATGAGAAAAAGGCCAAGTTTAATAACTTCAGGCGGAGATAGCACCAAACCGGCGACAATGGCTGGACCCTTCAACTCGGTTCAAGAGGCAGCGACCGTGACACACAAGAGCTCACCTGGTACGCATCCTTGATGTTGAGGATCTGCTTGGTGGTGGCCACGTGGCCCACGATGCCCACCCCCCACGGCAGGAGGATGCGCCGCTCCTCGGCATTCACAACAGCTTGCTCCACGCCTGGGAAAACAGAAGCCAAAGCGTGAAACGTCGATTTAATTAAGTGACTGACTTCCTCGCTGGTCGATGTGTTTTTCTTGGCATTGAAGTTGGAAACTGAGCATGGTTTAATTTTGATCTACCAATGTAAAAAATTGAGTCACATATTTGATAAACATAAACTCTTTATAGAGTAAAATGCTTCCCGATGATATTTTCATATTAAGTTTAAAAAAGAAAAAATTTCACCTCATACACGGCAAACTGGACGCGGTGACAAGCGCTTGTAACAGATGGAAAAGTGCTATAATGTCACTCAACTTACTAGACATATGCCAAGTTGCATAAATGAGTACGTGTTGAATAATGGATTCAAATTCACTAACGATGAAAGCAATATTCCTCGATTTTGAGTTATAGTCCACAATTTTGTCACTAACTCAGTGTGTCAAGCACGACAGACGACCAGCGCAAATTTACTACGAGACAAAAGTCAGTTAAATTTAAAAGATTCTAGAAAAAAAGGTCTTCGAGTTCAGTGTATTTGAATTCTACGATGATATCAACAGAAAAAATATATTACCCACTATCATTGAGGCATGTGTTTTCCTCTACTGTAACTTTGAGTCAACAAGACTTACTCTATTGAAAATGGTGCCCCTATTTGAGTGGAAAAAATCAACCATTTCAATCAATTTCAATCAAGTGAAGTCATCGTCAAAATTATACTGCCACTACTAGGATTTTCTAAAATCTTCTGTTCAACGTTGAGATTATTCAAACAGAAATTTCTCACGAAAAATTTAACTGTTTTCTAAATCGTTTGTGAACGTTAGCTTGGATCTCATTAGATCTGCGTAACACGTCAGAAGTATTCCATGAATTGCGTGCTCTTTTGCGTGTGTCGTAAAACTTTACTCATGAGTTTAATCTCCCAAAATTTCAGTTCAAATTAAAGTAAAAAATTTCAATCAATTCTTTTGTTGGGAGAATTACTGGCCCCTCAGCATACAACTTCTCACAGAGCGGAATTTTCACGCCAGCATGAGTTTTCTAAACTCTTTAAAGAACAAACTATTCTGGAAGAGGACACTGGTGTCCTCTTTCAGAAAACCAGCTTGTATTTCGTTCGAAGTTGAATTTGGACCCTAATTAATGTTTTGACGTTCACTGCCGAGTGGGAGTTCTTTCCTCATTTTGATGTCAGTGCCAGCCTAATGTCGGTGGCTTTAATAACGCTTATATGAGTAAAAGATTTCGAAGCCATGAGGTTAAACGAATTTTCGATGTAATTCCGCGTCTGCCGCCACCGAAAAACAAATTTGAAAAGGCTTTATTTCTTCAGAAGAGAGATTTGCTGATTAACTGCGCCTGCTCCTGCACATGTATGGAGTTCTCAGAACCGGTTCATTCAAACCAAGTTTGTAGGCGTTATATTTTGTAGGAGTAATTAGTGTCATAGAAATCGGAATTACTCTGTACTTACAGTAACTTTCTTTGATAAATAAGTATCCCATAATATTGTTTCGAAAACATCGTGACAATATTGTCGTAATATTGTGTCAAAAGAGTAAGAACATAAAACAGTGTGAAGGAAATCTGTGCGTTATCCACAATTAATAACGAGTAAAGTAACAAGAAAACCCAGTAGGGTTTCAAGATGCTGTCAGAGGAAAACTATTATAACTTAAGTTTATTTTCCCTGCACTTTCATTTGTCCGTCGATGGTGTATTTATATAAAGAAATATTTGAAAGTAGAAAAACTCATATCAATTTCACTCCTGAGGTACTGCGTAAAAAGACAATTTCTGTTGATTGACAATAAAACTGATGAAGGATGGATCCTTTGAAACAATAATTCGCCCCCCTATCGGCATCCCGAAATAACTTGAATAGATATCATCCTTCTCGTCTTTTCAACGAAGTCATCGCTGTGAATATTTGTAGAGATGTGAAAGCTTTTTAAAACACTCCCTCATCAAAAACAATCTGTGACGCAGTTTCGGACTACAATGGCGACCAGCTTGGGAAAAATATTCGTTTGCGATGTCAATATCGCCCTCTATTCAATTTGTCGACGCATTAGCGACGCACAGCAAAACATCGAGGCGGAAGGTGAGCGAAGTGGGAGACTGGAACCACATTGGAGCTCCCTCTTGGTAGCGAACTCTTTTCAATACTTAGAAAATATTCTCAAGCACCTCTTAAAAAGTTGTATAACAGTGATCTTAATTTGACACTGTACTATCAAGTATACTCAAGTGGTGACAAAATGATGCAGAAAACTTAAAACATTTCTAAGTCAAAAACAATCGTTCTTTACCAAATAGCAAAAGGAAGATTTTTTTGTGGGGTCTCGCATAATTAATTCGAAAATTGTTATTCTGGCTAACGGAGCATTGACCACAACCCATTTTTTAATGTCATCCAGTGCCGGCACATTTGGCCCTCTAACAAGAAAAGAATGAAAGAGCAAGCTCAGGCTCCTAGACTTGACTTGAAAACGGTGGAAAGCCATTAAAGCACGAGCACGCGCGCGTAATAAGGTGCTTCACGAGACTGAGAAGAACACTCAGGCTCAAGGGGTGCGATGACGGGTCCTTAAAAAAAGTCGATCATGTAATGTTTTCTGCCAACTTCCTGCGAGCGTAAGTCTATCGCAACGAAAAGCATCATTTTATGGGGTTGGCCCCAAAATCGTCGTGTTATATTCTGATTTCTTACCGAAAGTTAATTTTTCATTTAAATATTACCTATCCCCTATGATTAATTGCAATGAGTCAGATTGAGTTTTACGCTGGTGAATAGATTACAGATTATAACCAGTTTTTTAAAATGATATTCAATATATTTTAATGTATACCCAATAGATTAAAATTTTTGTATTTACAGCGTTAAAAACGAGAGATACATGCTTTGACAGCAGTTGAGACGAAGCGTCATAAACACTTTTTCCTGAATGCGAAGTGTTTCCACACTATATTTTCCGGATACTAAGACATGGTTCTAAATTCGGGGCGGAGTTGATCGCGTTCTCGTGTCTCTAAAATGTAAATTGTTAATAAATCTTACCTTTACATTTGCACTTTTGAGTACTCATTGTTTAAAAATCAGTTTCCGCTGTAAAATAATGTTGACACAATGACTCGTGGGTAAAATTGAGAAAAACAATTCTATTAGTACTGCTAGGATGTAGCAGGATCGATTTTCAAACCGATATTTGCCCAGACATTGTAAATTTACAAATATACAGTGTCCATGAAGTCGTGGAGCAATATGAATTTGCTGTAGCTTTGAAACTATACAGGATAGAAACTATCTGTAAACTGAATTAGAAAATTTACTGTCTCTAGTCTAAGGGGATCACCCCAGGCCACGGCCAGGCCCCTGTCGGTCCGATGAGCTTTTTTGTTTTGTTGTTGAACAAGGACCCTTTGGCGGTGGACTATTCGGTCCTAAAATTATATGGCGCTACGGACACTGGATTCCCCCCCCCTCCCCCAGGGGGGTGTAAGGGGCCCAAAAATTCTGAATTTTCGACCCCATTTCGACCTCAAATAAAAATAAAACAAAACGGAAAATGAACAATTTGAAACCGTAACTTTGTTTACAATACTTCAGGAATTCTAAAACTGTCTTTGGTTTTGTTCTAGCATAAAAACTCAATGAGTTCTATTCAAGTGAAATGTCAATAAAAATGTACTAAAAAACCAATTTGCCAAATTTAAAAAAAAGGCCTAAATCTAAAAAGATACATGAGTAAAATATGTTTTTCTTCAACAAATACACACACTGGCCAAATTTCAAACGAATCGGATCAATTTTTAAAAATCGTTGAAGTCACCCCCTTAAGCGCGGTTAGTTGATATTTTGTCAAAAAAATTGTGCATAATATTAAAAGCTTTGAATCTTGTCTATCAAAACAACTTACCACCCATGGCTTCAACGGAAAAGGTGGTTCATTTTCATGGCCTCCACGTTCCCCAGATTTGACTCCATTAGATTTTTTATGAGGGCATGTGAAAATAAGAGTGTACGCAACAAGACCTCGTATCTACGCAAACATGGAACTTTGATGGCAAACAGGAAAGGAGATAACGTGATGACAGTTGAAGATTATAGACTACAAAACGTCCGTCACAGGCCTCATGAAGCCCGAGTAGACTTAGGAATACCAAGCCACTTCGACGTGTAGCCCGTTCTCAATGACAACTATCTACATACATCCTTATCCTTTTCAGAAAGTTCAGGATGTGCTCCAACCGACTACATCTCTCATGTACTGGCAAGCACAGGACGATAAAAATCTTTAATAGCAAGTTCTCGTCACTGACGAAGCCACTCTTGCGCGAAACGAAAAGTTCAACGCACAAAACTTGCTCAACTGGTAAGAGGGTAACCTACGTGAAGCGCATCGGTTCGACCACTATTATCGGTGTCATGAAATGCAACGGTCAATATCGGGCTGATATTGTCGGCACTGTCTTAATGATCCATATCTGAAGCCCTCACTTGTAATTGCTCCAGTTTATGTCACGTTCCTTAGGGACATGCGGACTGAGCTGCCGGATGATGGGCCTCTAGGCATTTACCGTCGAATGAGGTCCTAGTAAGACGGAGCTCCCGACCAATCCGACAAAAATAGTCGCCAATTTGAACAGCAATTTTTTGAATATATGATGGTGTGGCGTAATCGACGAGCGGCAAGGCATCCAAGATCTTAACTCATGAGCACTTAAGATTTCTTGCTCTGGAGCCGCATGAAATCATCGATTTACGAAACACCTGTGGGGTCAGAGGTGGATCTTATCGTAAGGAGAGAAGTCGCAGTAGGTAATATTGGTAGCAACAAAACTTTGGTATTGTGTCAAGTAATCCAATTGGAAAAGGAACGAGAACTGCAGCAACAAAAGGGGTAGATATTTTGAATAATTATTGTGAAGTTTATTTGGTAAAACGTCTGTTTCTTTGATGTGTTTCTTTTTCCACAATGAAATTTCTCAGAAACAGAAGTGTTATTAACTGGGTACCAAAGGTTAAACTTTAATCCTGTTTCTTGAAAACTAAAAAGCTTAGAAAAGTTTCGCATAGTGAAAAAGTGTTTATTTTACACATCTTAGGGTACTATGTCAAAGTTTGCACCTCTCATTTTTAACACCCTGTATATTTGATGAATTATAATTTTTGGATTATTATTTTATGCCATTAAATTTTAGTTAATGATTCCGCAGACAACTTTTAATCAATCGTGTTTTCAAGTTGTGCGAAGAAAGTCTCGAGTATTATACAACATAATGAAGATCTTAACGGTTTAATAATCTGGTAAGCCCACCAAAGTCATTATAAAGGTCGTTGTCCCAGGGAAAATCAATTTCTACTCCACTGACGTTCAGAGAATTTTTATGACACAAATGGTTTGAAAAGTTACATGTATATAAACTCGCATCATCAGCCTGGTTTTCTCATAGAATTTAGGCGCTTGGTTTGAAAGCCTACTATAAACAAGCCTAGAAATAGTCCCTCCGTAGCATCAAGAGAGCCATGAAACATAATCCTTATGCACTTAAACAACTTTGTCGAAGCCCCGATTAAGGAATACTTAGGAGACCACTGCCTTTTAAAAGCATCAAAAGTGCACCCGGCCTGCCAGGGCGCATCTCTTCATGCCGAGTAAGGATTGCCAGCGGTATTTTTAGATGAGGATTTAAGCTTCCATTCAAACTGCACTGTAGTTCATCAAGGGCTTTTAACTGATCTTTTAACTTATGACCGAAATTTTAGTCATCCTCTTGGTTTATAATCAATTGTATGTTTTTAAGGCTCGTTATAAAAAACTCCTCAGGAAAAAATCATACTATGGTTTTTAAGGTCTGACGTTCTTTTCAACAAATGCATAATTTCCTAGTACTGCAGAAATATCAATGAATCATTTTGATGTATTTTTTTCGAAATAATTCAAATCATTTAGGAAAATTTTAATTAACATCTACACAAAAAGCGGCACAGCTATTTTCACGCCCAGTACCAGTTACAAATTTAATACTGCCAAATTCACGTGGGCCTAAGATATCCGTATAATTATTTTGCTAAAATATGAATTGAGAAATTGAGAATGTTCATTTCCTACACTTTTTTAGCATAAATAGACGCATATTTTACGACTAATGAAAACATGAGCAGTTACTGAAAAGTACACTCTAATTTTGGAGATTATTAACCCAGTAAAGACACTTCTCGAAATCGGACT
>JACJUY010005594.1:0-20512 GCA_014220935.1 Platorchestia sp. MABIK | reverse complement strand
TTTTCTTGAGAGCAGTGTACATTGTGCAATTTAATTACACTGTAATTAATTTTACGTTTACACACGCAGTGAATATTTCTTTGATTTTTTGAATAGTGAGAGCTGTCTCCTATCTTGGCCTCTCAGTGTTTGAATGTTCATTTTAACCATTGCAATATCATAATTTGGGAAGTGAGATGCTAGACTTTTAAAATCATCTTCTCTGGACACTGTTTTTATACTCTGCGAGCTTAACGTTCCATAAACATGGAAATTCATCACATTTTCCAATGGGAGGTTGCATTTCTTCCTTGCTACATAATATGTAAGCCATGACTACACATGCTCTCTATGGTCTCAAGAGCAACTGAACGCTGTTGACTGGCAGTGCACACCGCAAATATTTAGCATGCAGAATGTTGCCGCTCCTTACCGAGAGCGTGGCAATAAGGGTCATTTTGTATTGCTGTGGGCGGAGCTTATTTGACTGGCGGGATGGAGCGACGGTGTGGAGCGCGAAGACACCGTCAATGTAAAATGGCCTTTAGCATTCACTTTCCAGTAATCTCAGTGGTTACATTGAACTTTAATATTTACATAATTTCCATATGTTGGGCTCGGTAAACAAGTGCGCAATTAAGTATAACTGAACTCTATATGCATAAATTTGTTACTAGGTTTTGTCAGCCTGGACCCTGAACCTTGGATCGCGCTGTGTATTCTGTATCGCTGACAATGTCCGTGAAAAAGTTGTCGTTTACGCGACCTGTTGCAAGGTATGAGCAGGATTTTGTAAATTCATGGTTTCAGAAATTTGCATCAACTAAACGTCACTTTCTTACTTCTCAAAATACCCTGAATGAGTCTCGCTGTCACTACTGAGTAATCTTAAAGATACATAGATAATCGTTGAATTATTTTAAAAGCAACACCACCGCATACTCTTATCATATGTGAAAAATTCAACCATTTGGTTTGAAATGAATTACTCATTCCCTTACAACACCAGTTGAGAGAAAACCAATGTCATTGCCTCGTTCGTTTGCAATATTCTATTTCTTTTTCTGTTTTTCACTTAATATTCATGTTGTTGATTCTGGTATCGTGTAATTACTGTATTTTAAAAAGAAAACATAAAAGGAAAGTGAATTTCACTTGAATTCGATAAAATTTTCGAAAAATTAACCGCTCCGGAAAAATTTTTACAACGGTAAAATATGTACATTGTAAATCGCACCTCGAGCTGTGTCTGATTAAAATGTCCTGTTGGGGGCCATAAATAATTTTTATTTAGAACAATGCATTCTGCAGACGATTATGATCAATTTTGTTGATTGTGTAGACATAAATTTTCTAACACTATCTAAATTGTATTCATCTATTTTATTTTAAAATTTGAGGAATCGCTCGAACTGTGGTCCTGAAGAAGTTGAGAATAGAGGTAAAATTTACAGTTGAACATTGAGTAAAAACCCTGAATGAAGTATTTACGTTTGTAAAGAAAAACAATAAGGCACATAATTCAAGTCAGGCGTTTCTAACGAGAATACGGTAGAAACGCGAAGTTTTCGTAATTTGGCTCATATACACTACGAAAATAAAAGTGAATTCACAAAGATGATGGCTATTATATCTTGCACAGCACTGGAATTTGATGGGATGTAAATCAAATTTTCGAAGAAAGTTTCAAGTCAACGAGAGCTCCTGAGCTTTTGTGGAAGAAATGTTAAAAATATCCACAACTCAACAGCATCTATGGTAACGCTACCTTCCTGAAGCTTTTTTCCGATGATGATTTTGCGAAGTATCCATTTACAAGTTTGGCCTGTAAGTAAAAGTCACGTATTGAAAACAATAAAGAACATTTTATCAATTTCATCACTTTCTGACATATTTTATTTTTTTTTACAACTACGCCGCCCAAATGCAAGACATTCCTTAAGTACACTACATTTTTCTACGTAAGCGGCGAAATTCAAGTGAAGTGCATTGAGAAGAATGTATAGACGAGAGAGCTGGAGAAAAAGAGGGCGCCGCTGTCGAGGTTGGTTAGCGGTATGTCTCAGACCATCCACCAATAGCAATAAAATAAACCTCCCTCGAGGTCACCGCAGACTCGGGATAAGCCAAAATGTGGCCGCGAAAAGACAATAGCACTTGCAAGCGTTTGATACCTCGAATATGTTTACGACGGTTCGGAAACAAAAGGCTAAGCTAACAAAGTTAGGATACACAAACGATGAAAGAAGGCGTTAAACATTTATTAACTGCAGATAAAGTTTACCTTTCAGATGTCAGCGGCTTATTATGGCTTAAGCTTCAAGGTGAAATTGAAATGAAAAATACTGTACTTCACCAATTGTGGTGGCTGAAAATTACATTATTTGGTAGCAGGAAGTTTCATAAAAAGAAAATGTACTCACGTTAAGCTGGAACTGAGGCATCTATTTCTAATACTCATATTAGATAGAGTTTCAGTTCGAACGTGACGGAACACGAAAATAAGGATTAGTTGAGGCTCTTTATCTGTATGACAGAACCTTAGGAGGAACCTGCTGTAATTTTTACCAGTGAATTAGACGTTTGATGAATCTCATCGCAACGGGGATCGGGCTTATTAATTCAATGCCATGTGAGTGTTGTGTGACCTAGAACACAATTTTTCTACAATTCTATGGGTTGGTGTTCTCATAAATTCAGTACTGATGTACTCTGTTTCATAGTTCTTGAGAGTCTACCTTATCTTAAAATTTATTCATAGTTCCGTCTATAAGCATTGTATTAATTATTGCGTTTAAAGAGTAAACGACTTTTTTAAGCTTTGTGTGGGCTGCTTTTAAATCGGAGCACTCTCTCCGTGGATTTAAATGTGAATCTAATTTTGCACCCGCTCCCAAGTTATTGGCTTTGGATAGCAATTTACGGAAAATTTCGCCAATAATACCAATTTATGTTCAAAGGTTCCAGTGCGTGTGTGAAATTGACTCGCTGTCAATTTCAATACTCCAGCAGCACATGTGAGGCATCCTTCCAAGAACGATTTGTTGACATTACATTGGATGAAAAGGTGGTTTAAATTATTTGATGGCAAACTTAATCGGTTTGCTAAAACTCGATGTAAAATTAATTACTAATACATATTCACAATTCAAAAAACGCTAAAGTATAATCAAATTATTCAATTCGAAAAAATCTTAAATTTAGCTGCCAATATTTCAGTTTTAGGGAGCCGATCTCTACTCAATTACTCCTTCGCACGCCGATGAATTAGTATTTATTAGAATTGCGAGAGTGGACACTCCATTATTGGGTTTCGATTTTTATCATTTTTGCACCTTATTTATAAAGACAGTTCCAAAAATTTGCGCTTAAATGTTGCCAAGTATAAAACAGAAATACTCGTGGGAATGAAATTGAATTAATAATAATCAGAGTGAAAACTTCACCTAGCCTCAGAATAACCGCAGGATGACATGTATAGCAATGAATTTCACGAATTATTCAAAATAGCTGGGATCAATTTGACAGTCATCAGTTCTGCAACTAGAACCATGATGCTAACCTTTGTTTTTCGACCTTTATCAGTATGGTGATATTGGTTTGACACTGATGACATTATCCTGGTAAGGGTAACCATAATTTGGTGAAGATAACATTAATACGGTGATAGTAAAGCAAGTATGGTAATGATGAAAATAATTCGGAAATGATAGCATCAATGAGTAATGATAACATCAATATGGTAATGGGAACATGAGCATGGTAAAGATGATATTAGACGAGGAATGGTAACATCATTTAATAAAACTAAGAATGATTTAGTACTAGTAAAATTATATTTCCACTGGTGGCTAGCTATAGCGTCGAGATGGTAACATCAGCTTAATAGTGGTATCATAAATATGATAACGGCAACATTAGTTTGGCAACTTTAAAATCGGTAAGGTAAGTGTAACATTAGTGTAGTTTGGTCACAACAATGTGTCGAGAGTAACATCAGTATGGTTATGGTTCCAATAAAACAGAAATAGTTACATTATCACAGTTATGATAACTTCAAAAATGCAATAAGAGGGCTTAAGTAAATCAGTGGTATTAGGTAGTATACCTACATAGCATGCATGCATTTGAAAATCCGAAGTCTTAAACTTACATTAAATTCATTTAAATGAATCCAATTTTACTTCACCTGGTCGTTTTTAGCTCAAAAATCAAATGTTATTTCAAGTGAAGAAGTTAACTCCTAAGACTTCGGTTGTAACTACCGGCCTCACCGCGAGTATCATTCAGCAAAAGATGAACGTGCACAGTGGTACGTGAATTGTATGTTAACAATGAGTAAATAAATTGACGTTCATGAAATTTCAAGGGAGTTCATGTAAGAAACCACGTTTGCAGTCATTACACGTTAGTCATTTACAGCAAATGGCAGATATCAGGTAACAGATATCAAACGACAGATATTAAAGTGTTCGCATGATGAGTGTGGATATGTACTACAGTTGCACACTGTTGAAATGTTAAGTAGGATTTGTTTAAAACCTACAACAAAACTCATCCATTCCCAGCAGCAAAATTTTGTCAGACTGAAAATAATTTGTACGGTGAAATTTCCCGCTCTGTCGATAGTTCCGTGTTCAGTTCGATGAAATTTTCTATACCGATTTTCTTTACCATGAATTTATATGCCTTTCATTCAAAAGTTCAAGGGCAAAACCTGCGCGAAAAATTATATTTTAAGAAAATGTGTTGATTTTACACAGACTTGATCATATTATACAATGTATTTAACATAAGTTGGGATATTTTATGCATTATAATAAGTATATTTATTTCGTAGATTTGTGTATGTTGTTCATATTAAACACATTTTTGCATATTATATTATTAGCAACGATTGGAACATTCTGTATTTGCAATAAACTAGTTCAAATTATGCATTCTACTTATACTGGACCATAATACTTACTTGGTAAATGGTACATTGGTACATGCTACGTATATTTTTTCCAAGACTTGTACAAACGAATCGATGTGATTGAACGCTAGCCAGACTACACTCGCTGCACTTGACTGCTCATGAATCTTTTTTATCGCGTGATGGATGGACTAGCGAAATCGATGGACGAGCCTGTTCGTGTGTGAGGAAGTAGGGTGGCTGAGTATCATTGTGATTGAGAATTCTTGGTGCTCTTCAATTATTATGAGAGGAGATAAAAACCATTTGGAATAGCGTGGCGAGTATCATAGCGTGAGTACTCTGAGGTGCACTGGAGAGCTAACGAGGACAAAGATTGGTTAGAATACGAGTGATGTGAACAGTTCTTAGTTTTTACTCGAACTAAGCAATACCGCTTTTCAATGAATTTTGAGCTCAGAACCTACACAGAGAACCTTTAGGATTTAAATTATTTGCAGTTTAGAAATTCGTCTAGTCAAGGACGAGGTGCTTCTTTAATAGCCATAAACTGAATGAAAAATATCAGAAGGATGGCAATTTTACGATTTTATTAAGCGCACATGAACAACACTCTTGCCGGCATTCGAAGCACATCGTCTGCATAGCTTCTTCAGAGAAGTTTTTACACACAAGTTTTTCGTTCAGGTTTCTTTTCTATTCAGTTGAAGCAACGAACGTACCCTGTTGAAAACCAGTGTCGTGATTGGAGCAGTGTCGAGGCCGGCGCTGGGACCGTGCGCTGCGCAATTATGTCCATTTTACCGCAGTGGCTGTGTGCGGCACGAGTGTCCTGAATGAAGCGGCGCAGATTTGCGCAGCCTCACGTCGGCTGTTATCTAAAATGCTGCTGCGACCTGCCCTCACTCGAACGTTAATGCACCGAACTCAGCTTCTCTGACCTTACTGAGCTAATCAGCGCAGATACCGGCACCAGTTTTTCACATGGTGTTTTTTTCTATGACTATTGATGCCTGCAATCTAGGAGAATCATTTACTCCAACTTTTCTTCGAAGTTCTAGTTAATCACGCCTTTTGCAACAAAAGTCTGTCAGAGCAAGCAATTCTCGAGCCGAGCAAACTGTTCTCGGACCTCGCATGACCAGATTTTGAATGAAAATTATATGGAGTTTACTTTACTATCCGTTGTAAGCATATTCATCGTAATTTAACTGCGTGTGGACATGCGGAGATATTTCAGTGGTTGTTCTCCTCCCATCATCGCAGGTGGATCGACATCAGAGAAGCACATTTAACGCCTGATACTGACTACATCGGATTACAATGACTGACATGTGTGACTGGCCAGCCTTTATTTAATTGTTTATTACGGCTCGTATTTGAAGAAACTTTGGTAATATATGTACGCCTGGAAACTTATGTCACGACGTCACTCGAGTCCGATAATGCGAACTCATCGAATTCTATATCTGTATTTTGTGGCATCAAATAAAACAAACATTTTCATATTGTGGACAGGCAGAACTTTTATTATTATCCAGGGATTTAAATGTTCGATGTTAGTTATGATACCACTTCGAATATTCTAAGGAAAATTCCCGTTGTCGTGCTAATTAAACATGCGCTGTATGCGTGCTGATTGCTCGTGAGGTGAAGTTCATTGCCTTCTAACAAACACGATGAAGTACCTTCAATTCCCCACACAACCAGATGTAAACTTTATTAATCTGTCCTGTAGCATATTCTTAATCACTTGATGGGCAAAAAAGTTCCTATTCGACTTCGATCCAAGTTGTATTTATTTCCTTTACATTTTCAAGCTTTTTCTAAAACAGCGTTTTCATCATTCTATACCTTTGTAACGTAATTTTATGCCGCACCGAGCTTTTAAGGAAATAGAGAATCCATGAGATGCTGGACAGACCACCGAGACACATGTGTACAATTTGGACAGCATAAGTATGCGGATCCCAGAACAATTGCTGGTCAGAAAGCACTTAAGAGAAACCGTTAGCCATTGTCCTAACGTCAGTCATCCTCCTTTGCGCCCTGTGAAGACGCGTCCAGTATCTGAAAGGAAATCCAAAATGAACGCGCTGCGAAACTGACACTTGAATTTAGCGTTTGCTGACACGTGAAGAGTTCTCATGAAAGATGTTATCAATATTCAAGAAATACAGAAGAGTGCACTTTTTCCTGACATCAAGAAAAAGGTAGAATTAAAGAACTCGGAATTATTCTAAGGAAGAACTTGCCGCAAAGTTTGAGCGAATAAGCTTCATATTTTTCGGTTGTATTTTCAGTGAAATTTGAATTAGGTTTTCGTCTAAATGGTGTCACAGCAATGATCATCCACCAAACGTCGTTCTGTTGGTTCTTCACATCATCCTTTTTGAACTCAATTACCGACATTGTAAGATGACCTGCTTCAGTTACGCACCTGTTCACAATATTGCCCGCTGCGGACCTGCAACTCAGTTGTGGTATTAACTCTTGCCCTAATTCTCGTGGGCTCAGAAAACATTAGTTTATGCTCATGCTGCAAATAATTACTTGTTTAAATCATCGCTGAGCACTACTTTCAGGATTCCGCTGCTGGTAGTGGGTTCTTAAACTAGTATCCTCACATTTCATTCTTTATACCGTCGCGTCTTCAATTGCGTTTTCAGTAAATTTTGAATCTTCATAAGGGGTGAAAGTTTACTGACCTCAAGAAATCTACTGCTAGCCTCTCTGAATACCTAGCCTTTTCTACTTGAATTTTCTTCAGGAGTTGTTTTCAGAATCATAAATTGATTACACATATGCACGTAGGTCATACATAATTATGTAATTAATATCTCACAACAGATGCTCATCCAGATTCATACTGCAGGACATTGCTATTTTTATCATGGTAATCAGGCAAAACGTTATTCAAACATGTAATGTAAATCAGACCAGAATTGCTTACGCTCCTCAGTCAAGATGTGTGCCAGAACAATAAGCAAACAACAAGAATGGGTGACCTAATTCCTAATTGACACAGACCGACAATAAACCACTGGTGATCAATGAATGGAAAAACGGGAGACAGAAAAAGAGTTGCACAATATCCTGTTTGAACATGAGTGTTGTTCTATTCTCTTTAATAGCTATTAAGATAGTAATTTTACACGTACAGAATTTTTTTCATCCTGCAGGTTGTATAATTACTCTTTACATTAGGAACGTATTGTAATATAACTTTTCCGTAGTTTTGCTCTAATAGTTATGCAATAAGTTAGAAAGAATTTTCTTTTATATTTTAAAAATATAACACAATAGTTCTTATGTACAGCCACTGGCATGTTCGTCCATTCTGAAGACCTCATTGAATATTCTTTTGCATTCTTGAGTGACTCATGACATGATTAATTACCGATGATGGAGCGCTTGATCAATGTTTCGACGTTCGAGAATCATTCGTAGAATCCGACCTGCTGAGCAACTAAGAGGGAACCTCATTCACTTCATGGAAAGAAGGTCATGGCAGGGGTATGATTGGATATCGATCGAATTTCTCATTTTGAACTGATAGAGTTTGATTATATCTACCAAATTATGAATTCTGCCTTCTGGAGGTCGGTTTAACTGGAAATAAATTCATGTTAGTCCAAATTAAGGGTGTCTATCACCGCAGTCTCAACTCCTGCCCTCACACAGCTGTATAAACCTCATACTTTTTGGAAGAGCTAAGCGGGGCAATGTTATACGAGTATACTCTCCGTATACTTCATATCTCGCTCTGCCAGGTCAACACTCGAACTTTCCTAATTAATTTAACATGAAAGAAAGAGGCTGAAAATAGAATGGATTCGTGTAATGCTCAAATTGAAGTAATTTTGCAAACATGACTTTAGTAAGCTGGCAAACATTTGAAACGAATTTTTAGAACGTGATGAAAATTATGGAAAACATGTAAAAGTATTCGATGTCAAAGTTGTTTACAATTAACAAAGTCTGTGGTTTTCAATCTAACATTAATTTCTAACGTAACATATTTCGATCTACAGCTCAAGAATAGGTAAACGTGAAATATGTCTCAGTATCAAATTTAAGAGGACTCAGTTATTGTGGGTATTTCAAATTGTCTAGCGTTTCCAAAGAGCAATAAAATTAATTTCTGATTAAAAAACAAAACCAGTAACGAAAAAGGAAGATCAGAGCAATCCGAACTGACACACCTCACTGGGAGCTCCAACATTCTTATTTTTTAAAGGTACTAGGATTTCAGTGCCTCTTAAAACAATGCTTCGTACTACGGTAAAACAAACGATGTTGACGGCCAATAATATTCACTGATTGTGCAATTCAGAGGAAGTAATAATGGGATTTTGAAGTTGCGCTCACATCGCCTCTGAGAAGAACAGCAATGATCAAGCCATTCCTACAAATGAACATTTGAACAATAATTATTTGTTCAATACTTGTAATTAGTAGCATGTACAAGATCCGGCAAAATGCATTCAACAATTTTAAATGTTAGTTTGAAAAAACTTACAATGATACCATAACAAAATACTACCAAGCTACAAAAAGTTGAATGCAATTTCTATTTCAGCATCTTGCCTACCGATGATCTGTGACTGGCCTTTATAGTTTCAGTTGTTTCTTCAGTAAACCTTTCGGCACCATAAAGTGATAGCATTATGAACATGAAGTTAACTGGCCTTCATGTTCTCCAGATATAACTCCATGTGACTTTTTCTTGAGAGTGCATCTCAAATTGCTAGTGTACTACGCATCAATCAAGAAAGCAGGGTCTCCAATGTGTAGGGAAGTGTCTCCAATGGCTTTCTGCAGTTGGGCTCGGTGAGGCACTTGAAGGTCGATTTAGAGCAGTACGTTGCGCGAATAATTCTCGTTGCAGCGAAGAGCGATTGCAGCCGCCAGATATTAATTGCCCTGAAAACTACGTATGCAACAGCAGAACGTTCTACCAGAAGATACAAGAGGTTGATAGTCGGCACGACTTGTACGAACAGGATGTGTAACAGCCCTGTTCGGTTCGTTTCCAATCAGTGGAGTTGAATGACGAAATAACTGTAATGGCACGAGCTGCCACGGAAAAGGAAAACTGCTATAAAAGCCGATTTGATGTCGGTTTCGCAGCATCATTATTACAGTGCCGAAATGCTGCAGTATTGCACAGTTTACCAATGGGAAAAAGTAGAAAGTATGTATGATATAAAGTTAGCAATAAATCACAAATTTAAAGTGCTTACACGGCACATGCTTGAAACAACGTTAGTGAAGTTCCAGGGGGGATCACAACAGAACGTCGACATTGGTGGTCGTGACTCAAATGACAGTTTCAAAACCTCACAAAATAAAAATGCATTCCGTGCATTGTACAGTCATCACGGTTTTCCCCAGTGATTATGAATTCTTTCATTAACGTTGAAAATTGGCGCCTTCTTCTTGCCGTACTCTTCTGTACTCCGATGTGTAATTAACCCTCAACTTCACTACATTCCGGAATGATGAAACATCCAGAGACACAGACGGAAAAGTTTAACCTTGACTCGAAGAACTTCTGAATAAGCATTGCAAAACATGTTCCCGGATCAGCACGACGGAGAATCACAACATAGAGGAGCAGTGTGGAGAGAATTAGAGAAGAGACGCAAGAGACCGCATCTATCGTTTTTCAAGTGGAACCTTGTCCCATTTTTGAGTCGAACAGTGGAATAATATTTCACTGTAAGCTGCCCAGGCACTTTTTGATTCTCATCCACTTATAATTGAAAACTGTTTGTAATCAAATAGTTAGAAATCAGTACATTAATGTATAAATATTTTCTTTGAGTAGAGTACCAATATTATTATGAAAGCCATGACTCTTTGTTCATGTAGTTATAATATATATGCTTGTTATTATCATATGATTCTTATTTGTTTGAAGATTAGGTGGCACTTATACATGCTGTTTGTGAAGAAATAAATTTCCACTTTGAAATACTTCACTCGTCCTAAATTATTTTAGGCCCATGCATTACAACATTTGAATGCAGTAGTGAAGCAAATAGTTAGTTCCGTTCGTGCACTTCACATCTTTATCTAGGAATGTGATAGCTGCAAAAAGATCCCCTTGAATTTTGGATGTAAATACAATCATGCATACCGAATTCGCAAGTGTTGCATTAAAAGATCGCCTTTACATGCATTGATATGTTAGGATAAGATAGGTTAGGTTAGGATTGGATAGGTCAGTATATGTTATGTTAGGATGTGTTTGATTGAAATATGTTACGTTAGAATTTGTCAGGTATAGGATAGGTTAGGATATGATAGGTTTAGATATGTTAGGTTAGGATAGATTTGGTTAGGGTAGGTTAGGACAAGATAGGTTAGAATATGTTAGGTTAAGATGGGTTAGATTAATATATGTTATGTTAAAATTTGTTGAGTAATGTTGACCGAATTTTTTTACGAGCCCACCTAGCTTACTGATGACATTGTGCGTGGAATTTCCACGAGTCCTGCTAGTTGAGGAATGATTATGATTAACATTATTTTATTTACTCTGGTAACTCCGACATTGCCTTTTTTTGCCATGAACAAATAATTTATTTTCCTTCTTCACTTGCAACTTTGTATCCAAATTCATTCACCACATGTGTAAATTATGTGTAGTATCAAAGTTGCAAGCTATACTTCCAGGTTTGGGCATGAGGTTGTTGACTTTGAACGATTTCAGAACAATGGTTAATCTTTTTCTAAAAAGTTTGTTGACGTTTGTAACTCATAGTAGCTAAATTTGCTTTGCTTTTTTTTATTAATGAACATAGCATGAAGCATTGGCAAATATGTTATTGAATTTTCATCCTATCTTGTCTTTGCAGAAATGTTGGCACAATCGAAAAAATAATCAACATGCGTGAAGTAAATTTAAATTTTGCGAACTTCATAGAAGTGAACGGAGCTTTACGAGAGGAGCAAACAAAACATGTTGCTATCTTGTTTGCACTGCACATGAATTCGTCTTTGCAAATCCACCTGCGTTTCCTCCACCATTTCAAAAAAACCTTCGCTCCGTAAATCCGGGGACTTACATATCAAAATTCATGAGTCTGAGCAGAAGCTCGCACTCGAAGCTGGACGCCTCAGCGAAATGATGGGTTTGTGAATTTTTTAGAAGTTTCAGTGCGTAGGTTTCATTTTAGGTCTGCACTTGCAAACTCCACTCGGTACTGGAAAACTTCTCGTCGATATTAGATTGGGAAGTCTTAAAAGTGAACATTATGCCGAGAAGATTTCATATAGTTCAGAGAATTACTCAAAATGTGTACAGGAATAAAAGAGCTTAAAAAAGAATAGATTGCTCTTGGACCTAAAAAGCCAAAAAATTAAATACTCCTGTATTAGAGCTATGATTCATCACACGTGTTTTGTTGATACAAATGAATCAGAAAATTTTACCTTCTTTCCTACAAAGAAATATAACAACGACGTTTCTTTTCCAATTTGCCCGTTTCTCCGTTCGCAGTTCTTACGAGCAAAGGTGCTCTATTTTCCAGAATATTTGAGGGTGTTTACCAGGAATTAAAAAGATCCCTTGGATCCCTCAAGTCCTGTTGCTTCAGCTTACATTAATTCAGATGTAAAATTCAACACCTGCATTTTGTTCGCTTTCTGTGATGTTTCCCCTTATTCGTTTGTAAAGGGATTGGAAGCACTCGAAATGGCTAAAAAAGGCACTCTAAATTATACAACCGAGCCTCGATATAAGAAAAAGAAAGGCATACTACTTATAGTTGCTCAGCCAACAATGGATTTATTGAAGCAGCAAAAGAACATCATTAATTCATTCAAAAGGTATAAAAAACGAAAACAGAAATAAGGATGTTTTTCCTCTCGCCAACAAAGGTCAGAGGAGCATCCTTATACAACCCAGTCCGAACAGTGAAACGTTACAGATGAGAAACTCTAAATAAGGGAAAACACACGATACATTCCATCCATATATACCGTGTTGAGCCCTTTGAGTCAAACACCAGATTCTCAGGGATCAGTACTCTAATTAGAGAGGATTAATTTGCTAGATCTCAGCGTCAGAAGTAATCTTGGCGACTGAAGGAGAAGCGAAACTGGTTCTAATACTAATTATCTAACTGGAACACTGATCCCTTCTTAGATGAAAATCGCAATTCCAACTGAATATCCAACAAGGGGTCTCGTTGTACTCAATTGCACAAATAGCTTAAGAATAGCATTGATCCTTAAACTTACTGTAGCTCAACTACTTGTTTAGAATAAAATAAGCGATGTTCCGATAAGAAGATTAATCAAGAGTTCCATAAAATGTGAGCTTGGAAAATTTACTAACGCAGATATCCTGATTATATTCAAGACGTGGAGAGTTTAATTTTAGCAAATGGAATTTAAAATGGAAATTCTTCTGCTATATTATATTCAATGGATCAGATTCCTTTCCATGTTAGAAATTATGTACAGAACTGCTGCAATTTATTAAAAAATGGGCTTCCGAACTCAGTGGAGAAATCACGACTTGAAAAGAACATATATACGTATCACATCTCGAAATGTTGGTGCTCGCTTTGACTTGTTTGGAGGCTTATCGGAAAATACAGGTTCAAAACAAATGTTTAAATGTTTCAGTAAGCTACCAAATCAACTTATACAACTCTCGGTGGAAGATTTTTTCAATTGCTTTCCAATGGTCAATATTTCCATACATATTCAACGAAGCCTTGGTTCTTGGATTGGTTGTACTTTTCGTTGAAGTGTTTTTAAGCATAGTCATTGTGTATAGAATGTTAGAAGTAATGCGAGCTTTCCTGTGTCGTTTATAAATGGAATTACTTGGCAAAGAGTTAACAAAGTTTTACACAAACAAAGCATACTCTCGAACTGGCGAATTAGTAAAACGAGATTTCAAAAAAATTAAAAATTCAAATTTTTTCGTAGAACTATCATAAGTGTGCAATGTGCATTGAAATTTAAAAATGCGTGTGCTCTTTGAAGTACTCCCAGTTCCCTGCTACGCAACATTCCTATCGTTTCTAACACTATACTTGTGCGCTACATGGCGCTCATTTTCTGCGTTCACTGAAATTGTGTCTGTTATTTTTCTAGAAATTTCGCTACTCACAGAAAAGACGTCTTTTCATGGATATTTCACTTCTGAGAACCGAGAAAACGTCTGCTGGATCAAACCTGATGAGCAAAAAGGTCAGTAACGATGTCTGTTATGTTCTTGGCGAAAAATTCTGTGAGTGGAGACGCGTGGCATCGCGGGTCGCAGTGTAGCTGTTGTTCTGCCTCAGTTCAGGCTTCTCCAAAGTGCATTTTCGCGTAAACGTTCTAAAATAATTTCGCAGTTCGGTTTACTGACTTCTTGGAATGAACCCAATGATGGATAAAGAATAATGGTAAACTCCAGGGATGGATTCCCAGAGCGGTCACATTTAGACCATTCAGTTTTGAAACTTATCAGATCTATGTAGTCCGGTGAAATGGCAAGCGCGGCGTCTTGACGTCAAGGAATGTTGCTTGGCGCTGCTTTTCGCAAAAACTCAACTAGCGCAAAAGTTCGCGCAATATCAAACGTTCGATCTTTTTTGAGCCGATCTCCTATGATACACTGAGAACGTATGCTAATACCCCCAAATCCCGTTATTCATTCCAAAAACCTGTCTCTCACAAAAATTAGCCTACGTGCTTAGGGCGAGGCAACGAGGCATGTTAGCTCCAGGTAATCTTAAGCTCATAATTTAATAGCAAGCTCGAGCCAGGGAAAGTTTAAGACGTCACTGAGACCGTTCTCCCATGATCCCCATTGTTCACTTGCCATCAGTTACTCGCTCCCTAATCTAGAAAACGATCTTTGCTATTAGAAAAGGGAATGACTTCTCACGCTGTAAGCACTGAGTGGAACATTGCGGCTTAAGTAAGTATAATCAACAATAGTCAACGTGGTGTTGAACAGTCTCAATAAACTTCATGAA
This sequence comes from Platorchestia sp. MABIK, assembly GCA_014220935.1. Lineage (NCBI taxonomy): Eukaryota > Metazoa > Arthropoda > Malacostraca > Amphipoda > Talitridae > Platorchestia > Platorchestia sp. MABIK. The sequence goes on along the minus strand of JACJUY010005594.1, from coordinate 5,623 downwards.
TTAGCAAGCTTGTCTCACAACGTAAAATATTGCGTTTATGACTGATGATTAATTTTTGCAAAATTTAAATTTGTAAAATTTTTACTCATCAAATGTGAAAAACTATTACGAAATTACACAAATAATATTTTAAATGGGTAATAAACAATTTAGCATTTTTTATCATTTGGTTTCCTGATTACAGGTTAGAATTCAGGAGAAAGTTCAAATTTGCGATAAAATATTACACGTAAATATCTTGGTAAATTAATTATCGTGATTAATCGACATGTTTTCAAACCATCACTGAGAGTTCGTTTAGCGTTTTGACTGTCATTTATCTGTTGAGCTACTCTCTATGTTCCCGATTCTTCAAAAGAACAAATTATCGCTCCGACCTCCTTTCCGCTATCATGGATGGAAAAAAACCTGTCATTAATTTTTAAAAGCTTGTAATCGAATATTTTTGAGCTCGAATGTTTAGCAGAGAAGATGTTTTCAATTACCATGGAACAAGGAATCAGATATTAGGGAAAATTTCATGTTGATGCATCAAATTCATGAGCATATAAACTAAATCCATTTATTTGAGCAAAGTTGAATTGAAAAGACACAAGTCGCCTCGTCAGGTTTTCGAAATGCAACCGCACACTCCAAAATGTTCTTACCTCGTATAGGAACAGCGCTAAACTCTACAGGACGTGTGTCAAGAGACCAGCAGATTAGGCGATTTTGTGATAATGATTCAAGACGAACCTAAAACTCGTGCGGCAGGCACTAGCGTGGTCCCTAACGTGGGCCAAGCTGCCCGCAGCGCCACACCCAAGTTAATTTGCGACTGTCAGAGGCCTAGCACTCAGCAAGCGACGCGAGAAGCTTTCAGCGTGAAATCTGCAGCAGTCATGTCTTCAAACTTTGAACGTCATCGCTCAGACGTATGAAAATACTATGGAAGCGTTGATGGAGATTTCTTTGAGCTCTGGTTTCTTGGCATCGGTCTTTAAGTGTAATACTAATTTTGATTTCTGCCTCAGGAAGTAAATGCTTTTTAGAAATAGATAAATCGTCACATTTGAATTATAAAAGGTTAAAGAAGCTTAAAATTGTCTAATCACTCTCCTAGGGCTACAGTAGCATAAGAAGTTTTCTTTAATTCCTCTGAGACTGAACACAAGGGCATTCATGCGGTAGTTAAGAAGCTGTCGACCTTGGGAAAAATGAATTCTATCCACAAATTCAGAAACATTTCCCGTTACCAGCGGAAAATTTTTCCCCCAAATTTATTCATAATTTATGCGGTGAGACACGTTTTCCTGAGTGTGCACTTGAAATTAAAGTTGCATGACTGGTCACATCGCGTTCCATTTCGCTGTTCTCGCTCAGACGCGACTCCGGAGCTGACTCTATAATTGCGCCCTGCGGCTTCTCGTAACTCAATAAAAGCCACTTTCGACAGTCCGCGCACGTACGAATTGAAGTTTACGCGACGGCTTTGCTCTCCATTCACATTATTTAAACTGAAACGTTCAAGACTTCACGTTGGTACCCATCCAACACTCTCAGGATGGATAATTCGAATCTCAAGTTGAAAATTTATTGTTAAAACTGCGAAACAAAGTGTCCGAGTGAGCGGCTATTTTCAATTTGCCGAGCGCATTTCAGATCGTAGTGTATTTTGGGTAGGATACATTGGTTTCGTTGCAGGTCAAAGCTCTAAGCAATTAACAACCTCGAGCGACTTGAATATTTTTACAGGATACTGTATAAATTATCGCCGTATTGCTAATGAAAAGCCCAGCTTTAACTTCGCAAAACGTTTCTTGATTGGCTCTGAATCAGGCGCTGTGTTCTTACTGACGTCGTGCAGCTGAGTCTGTTAGAAGAGAAAGAACTCGAAAATGATATTCAATTTGAACTGAAACGCTTCATATATGGAGTGAAGTTAAAGTTCGCGCTCAAAATAGTAATTCTAATTCTTCGAAATGAAAGTTTTGTATTTTAAAGTCCTCTAAAAGATGTCGTGGAATAGCATATGTGGCTTGAAATTGCATCACATCCACACGTCTAGCATAGAATGAAACAGCGCTGTACGTAAGGTCACCGAGAAGTTGAATTTGTTTCAAACACAAGTAATTGAAAGATTGCTCTGTACGACTTGCTATCACAGCAACAACACTAGTAATATAGTGTGACATGAAAGACGTTGAGTGTTTTACATACTGAACAACATTCCACCTGTTTTGTAAGGAAGTGAGTATGAAAAATGAGCAAAAATGTTTGACAAATTTGAAAACTGTATTCGTATCGAATTTTAACATGACCATTTTTAAGTGATGACTAATACTATTTTAGTGACTAATACTTTCCAATATTCCTTTTCTAATTAATTTTACAAATCAAAAAATTTGAGCCACTGATAAAAAATTCTATTTCAAAAATGGGATACTAACAATACTTTTGATATTTTCAGGCATGATCATATAAATCATGAGGTCACAGAAGTGGTCCGAGATTTCACTCCGTTTCTAATGAATGGTGGGGGTGAAATTAAGTCAGTTCCCAGCTGTCGTTGATTTCCTTAGGAATGAAGCTGATCAGGCTTTGAAAAATCTTAGGATGTCTGCAGTCTTACTTTTTCTGTCCAAAGCGTGCTAAAAAATTGATTTGATGGACCAGTCATAATAGTTTTTATTATGTTGGAAAATAAAAGAGTAATGACGCTTCTGTGGGCCCAAAGTTAGCCCGTGCCATCAGATTAAACAATATTAACAATTCTAAAAAAAAGATATTCATTTAGCGTTTAACGTTTACGTAGGTAGCATTGTCGATTTCCGCATTTCTCCATCGCAGTTCTTACGCGCTTTCTGCGAAGACCTCATACGAAGCCGGTAAAGTACAATTGATGACGAGGCGCCAATTTGGTTAATTTGTAACTAATATTTAGAAATTTTCTAGCTTTTTGTCATTATTAATCGAAACTAATCTTTACCTTGTTTCAATTTTATCTCAAGTCTCAATGTGTGGCTTATTTTGGGGAATAGCGTGGGAGTGAGAATCCGAAAACTTGTTTTATGCCGAACTCTACCTTTTTTTTCCGATGTTTCCCCCACAAAATTAGAAGCTCTCTCATTTTTTGTGTTTTCCATCCGAAACTTTTTTAACACACTGAACAATAGAGTCGTTTACTCAATGTATCAAAATTAAGTGTTTCATTTTATTGTAAAAATATTAAAGCTGAAAATCATAACGATTACATCAACTGAACGCTCTGCGACCTGTTAGTGTAAAATTAAAATGATAATCAGAAATAGCTTGGTCATTCTGTAAATACAATTAGTACACTAGCTCGTTACTTTAAAAAGAGATTTATATCTGCCCAGTCAAATTCGAACAATTCTGTATCCCAAAAAGCAAATGATCAAAGAAAAATACGCTCAATCTGAGATTCATAAGCCAATCACCTCACTTATTTCTAACACACCACTTCATATTATGAACAGGCATTGAAATTCATCTCTGCGCGTGTGTATGTTTATTTGTGTTGGACGAGCGTGTTGCGCAGTGCTTTCTATAAATTACGTTTGGCGAACCCTTTCTCACAACTTGAAACCATTTAGGATGGCGTATTAATCTGTTCATTAAGGTGTATTTTGGTCATTTCGTTTTTTCTAACTAATTGCAAACATTTTCATAACATAAATCGACGCTGATTGAATCACTACCATAGGCAATGGAATATTTTTTGTAAAACTTCCACGACATAGATGTAAGAAATTTTACATTGAGGAATTTTTAAAATGCAAATGTTACCTCTTCTTACATAATTTCTCAAAATAATATTTCTTGTTTGCTCTTTTTTACATTAAAATGTTTTTGTTTGCTTCGTGAGGCAGCTCTTTATCGTCTTTAATTCTCGAAAATCTTTTGTGCCAGCATTATCTTAGTAGAAAATTTTAAAAATATATTATGAGATAAAGCATCTTCCTTGATCTAGTTGCTAGGTACTCACTTATTGATTTGTATGCACAAAACACTAGCTTCAAATTTCTGAAATGTCGATTTCTTAGCTTTAGATGAACACTCATTTATTTCCACCCATCATACTATCAACAATGTCACCGACTGCAGCAAAAATCTAAGCTAAAATGTGAACGCAAGAAGAGACTGCCTTCCGAAGCATTCTGTATTAGTATTGACAAGCTTTTAGTCCTCGTATCGAGTGCAATATGTCCAAGAGAATAGATTTTCAACTTTATTTCTGTCAATTAAATATTTAACCTCTGACATTGCTATTGTTACTTCTCATGGCTTGTATATAAATTTAGGACCATTGTGTGAAAAAATATTTCAAAAACACTTGGTTGTAATGCATTTCACGCATCAAGTATTTTTTAAACACATGTTTTTTTTCAAAACCGTCGCCTCGTTTGAACCACGAGTGTGACGTCATTGCTATCTTGCCACAATGGAGCAAGTCTGGAGATAGATGAAAAATTTACATTACTCACCCCCAGACAGATTTTTTGAGTCTCTTCATTACGTAATTCAGGAAATTTTATGCTATGAATCCTTGCTGACGTCACTCAAATCGTGAGCACGCTTGTTAAAAACTTCACACTTACTAAAACTATGAACTTCAGTTGCTTCTGTATCAGTGGAATTTCTGGGAATAGTGCAAATGACACCGCCGATCAATCCCCAATATGAATGAGTATGTGTGTCAAATCCATGGTAAAACTCGACACGAAAATTGCGCTTCTCCTCTCAGCAACAGAACTTGAAAAAATTCAGCCAAAAATAGTAAGTCTACAGGGCATCTTGCAGTGGTAACCCATCTTATTACCTAGATGAAATGGAGCATCCTTTTTTGGGACTCCTGCGAGACAAAATGTAAACAGCATTTTTGGCCCAATGTCTCCGTGTACACGCACAGTTAAGTGCCAATTGAGCAAAAGGTATTTCTTTTTCTGTTTGTTGATAGGCTTTCCGTGAAGGAAAAGCAGAGCAGAAACAGCCTCTTTGTTCTTTCGCTCCGAGATATTTTTGCAGCGTTGCCAAACATGCACTAGACTTTTATATTTCGGTGGCATTGTGTTCATTGAAACCTCACTCGTCGGAACGCAGAATCTAGCTTATTGAATAATTCTTCAACAGAATTTTCATTAACTTCGTAATAACCAACGTAGGGCTAGACGAATTACGTCAAATTTGATGCACCCATATCATTTTAAGAGCAACTTTCCATATTTATAAATCTGTAGTTAAAGTTCATTCCCACGTGATCATTGTAGTTTGAGCCAGCAGCTGATCTCATCCCACCAAGTGAGTTGAGCATAACCGCTGCTGAAAGTTGCTCCATCGGCCACTGCAGCAGGAGCAGCTCAAGCGGTGAGGCCGTAATACGAACATAAATCTGCAGAAATAGCGAGCGCTCGATGGAGTGCGAAGCTCTGCTTGCATTGCACTTAATTGACTCATATGAAAACAGGCATAGGAGCAGGTAGCAAAAATAGCCCTCGACACTATGCTCTGCAAAGAAATAGTTTTGCTTCATGAATGGTAATTTCTCTATTTACCCTGTAGTGTTCTCCCCCAGGCTGCAACACGCTTCGGGCAGACTTTGAGATATCTTTTTCGTGACAGG
>JACJUY010005593.1:1577-37012 GCA_014220935.1 Platorchestia sp. MABIK | reverse complement strand
CAATTGGAAAACCATAAATGGGAAGCTTTGCCCTATGTCAATTGCAAAAAAAATGGCCATGAAAAATTAGGATATATATTTACTTGAATGCACTCAAAGATTTTAAGAAATTTTTTCCCAAAAATTGATATAAGAACACATTTAAAGACGTTTAAAAGGAACATTTTTTGCTTGCTAATGCGTAATTTTTTAGATAAAACATTAATAACATTCAGGTAAGAATTTCATTATAGAGTTGAAAGCGTTATCACCGCATTGTTGGAACACGCGCAGATTCTTAGCGGGAGAACATCTACCTTGGTATGGCTAAATTAAGTTATTTCAGGTTAGTTTAGGTTTGTTGGTTTCTTCACTTTCATAAACAATGTCTAGTTAATGTGTAGCGTTTCGTAATAATTGAATTTCAAATTTTTGGTGCCTAAACATGGTTAATAAGATAAAAAAACAAGTTTTTTCTTTGCACTTTCCGTCGCAAATGAGTATTTAACGAGTTATAGCAGTAAATTACTGACCCAAACTCTGGTCTTTGAAGCGGAAAGAAATTCATTGAGTGTTTTATGGCAACACTGAAATGAACTCTTCCTTTCGACGCGCTCGAACAATCGAGCGAGCTTTTCCCGCGCTTGCAACAATGCAATTGCGATAAGTAAGATACCGCTATAACTCGTAAAATAGTCATTTGCGACGAAAAGTGCATTGAAAAAAACTTGTTTATTTCAATCTTATCAACTATGTTTTGACACCAAAAATTCAAAAATCTATTATCATCAAACGCTACACATTTACCCAATGTTTTTATGACTTCAAAGTTGAATAACTCAAAAATTATGCATCAGCAAGCAAAACGTCATTCATGTAATTTGTTCTTAAATGTGTTCCTTTAGTGATTCTAGGGCATATTCTGTGAGCACATTAAATTTTGAATTGACCAAAACTAGCATTGTCTGTAGAAAAATCATAGACAAGGTTTTGCATCTCTCTTGTAAACACTCAACATTTAGGTGCAAAGTAGGAAATCATTTTAATTTATCTGAAAGTTTTAAATGAGATAGACTACACAACCAAAAAAATCTATTGTTAAGCTACATTCAGCACACTAAATACAAGTTTCATAGAGTGGCAATCCAAACTAGCTTTCATCCTGAACACTGTTGGCTTACAGTTTGCTCCTTGCTAATTTGGATCTAAAAGTGAAAACAAAATTTTTTACATACCCAATATAGTTTTTATTATGAACCCATTATAATTTGTCATCACATCCTACTTGCTAATAAATTAACAGACAAAATTTACATAGTACTTTTAAAGCAGATGGCACTCTGCTACCATATTTTATTACCATTTTGGAATGAAAAGCTCATGAAAAATTAGTCTACAAAATTTAAAAATAAACAGGATGTCTTTAATAAATATTGAATTGTTGTACATTCTAATTCCATACTTATTTTTCTTTGCTCTGTATTTTAAATTCGAGGCGAGTAAATAGCATTTTCCAATAGAACCGGCATTTGGTTTCAAAGATTTCATAAAGAAATGCATCGTCAAGTGCAAAAATCAGCCAAAAACCATATTTTCTACATTGAATTCAAATGCATTTTAAATATCTTACCTTCAAGGTCTGCAAGCCCGTGATTATCAGGCAACGGCACAACACCACTTTTTAATGGTAAGTGCGTCTTGAATGGCGAAAGGATTCTTCAGAAGTCAGTCATTTTGAAATTTGACTTACTTAGATCATTTAACTAGACGTTTCCACTCGCTGTAATCCATTCTTTAAAATTAACACATGGATATTGGAAATATCGTTAGTTTGGTTGGTTTTAAGAATTACTTTCGCACCCAATAAAAGAACACTTTTTAATTCTAATTCCAGGCAGCGGCGGCATTGCGACCTCCTCGACGCGTGAACACTTTGAATGACGCGGAAAGTTTGTGATGTCGTACCCGATTCATGAACTCGTTGGGCTAACAGTGGTGCCAGATTTCGGGCTAGCAACATTGCCAGATTTTAGTGCTGCTATTGGTTCGTTTCCATGACGTACCCTCCACACCACTCGATTCTTTGAAAGACTGGTTTGCCGCTACCTCCTTTATGTATACCGTGGTCTGAGTGCTGTAGTCTGCATGAGCGCGTAGCTTGGCCTTGAGAGTGGGCCGAAGGCAGTGCCTCGGTAGTGCGCAGTGGCAGCCTCAAAACCGATCGCTTGTGGCAGCGTCACAACCGATCGCTTGTAGCAGCGTCACAGCCGGCAGCAATAACTGAAAATTTCGTTACTGTAATTCAGTGGTCTTGTAAATTTCATTCTTCCAAGACATGATTCCATTATCACGCACACATCCCAGCATCTCAATTCATACCATCCTCCCGTGCTCACAAAAAAGACATACTGTACTTATCCTAATTTAATTCCATTGTTGTAATAATATTATATGATTAGATTAGTCGTTAGTTTTAGCTTCCCTTCCCGCAGCAACAAATGTGTTCAAAAGAGAGGAAGGAAGAAGTCTAAATATGATTCGAAGCAGGAGAGTATAGATTTTCAAATAGTGCATTCACGTTGAGGTTCATATGACAAAGTGCTATAGCAATTTGAATTAATATCATGTGTATTTCTATAAAGATCGAAATTTTATTTTGCTCTAAATGCCGGTATCGTTATATTGAATAAATCCTCATTTCATAATCTCATGACGTTTTTCTCGTAGAGAAATGTTTTGATGGGTATGAAATATAATTCAGTTCCAAATCGCAATCGCATTAAATTTTTTATCTGGCATGTATATTCAAAATTTTAAATCAAACAACTATACATTCACGTTACTACGTATCATATGTTTAAGGAGGTCAACCCAGGCCCATGTCGGTCCGGTGAGCTTTTTTTGTTTTGTTGTTGGAAAAGGACCTTCAGGGGGTGGACTACTCGGTCCTAGAATTTAATGGCGCTATGGACACTAGATCCCCCTCAGCAGGGGGGGGTAAGGGGACCAAAAATCCTGAATTTTTGACAAGAGTTCGACCCCATATAAAAAGAACACAAAGCGGGGAATGAAAAAATTTTCTACCGTATTTTTGTTAGAAATGCTCCAAGAATTCTAAAACTGTCTTTGGTTTTGTTCTAGCATAAAAACTCAATGACTTATCAGCTTTTGAAATATCCATAAAATGAACTAAAAACCAATATGTCCCATTTTTTTCGAAAAACTAAGGCCTGAATCGGAAAAATGAATAAATGAAGTTGTGTTTTTTTCAAAAGTTACATATAATAGTCATATGTCATTAGAATCAGACTACAAATATAAAATTTCACAATTTATGTATAACAAATTTTTTTTCGTCATTTACAATTCACAGTGTGAACATGAAGTTATGCATGGAGATTATCGAAATAACAATGAAAACAGCATTCAATTACATAAATTGTAAATTATATTATACTTCAACAAAAATTTTTGTTTGTGGCTTATTCACAAAATCTCTAACTTTCAACATTCAAAAGCTGATAAGTCATTGAGTTTTTATGCTAGAACAAAACCAAAGACAGTTTTATAATTCTTGGAGCATTTCTAACAAAAGTATGGTAGCAAACTTCCATATTGTACAAAATTTTTTTTTATCAACCTCAAAACCTAAAATTAGTGTATATTTCATTGGTAATAAAATATCGCGTATAATAAAAAAAGTTACAAATGTAAATATTTTCTCCCATACTTTTGTTAGAAATGCTCCAGGGATTCTAAAACTGTGTTTGGTTTTGTTCTAGCATAAAAACTCAATGACTTATCAGCTTTTGAAATAGCCATAAAAATGTACCAAAAAACAATTTTTTCGAATTTTATAAAAAATAAGGCCTAAATCGAAAAAGTTACACGAGTAAAATATGTTTATTTTCAGCAAATACAAATACTGGTCGAATTTCAAACGAATCGGACGAAAAAACTGAAATCTTGGGTTGAGCCCTTTAAAACATTACATCAAAATCATAAGCGTTAAACATTATATCCTAAGTTCAAATTTACCACATCAGCCTCTCAACATGGTGGCATTAATCGACTGCTACAAGAAACAGTACACTAGAGAGGCAACCGTTAACCCTTTTCGGTGCGATGTCAGTGCGAAACTAGGAGAACGAATAGCGGGAGTATGCGAGCGAATCGGAAACGACTGCAGAGGAGGAAGGCTAGGGAGGATTGTTTAGAAAACATTGGGCTTACTGTGCTGCCTGATTCGAGCCTGCAGCACCCAGCTTGCCCTTTCTAAGCTCACATCTACATTCCTCAACACTTCGACATTCAAGCGAAAGCGTTCATTACAACAGGGTAAATTTAATTCATAGAATTTGAAATTAGGCACGGACATCAGAATGAAATAATATGCAACAATCTTAGCATGATCATGTTGACGATATACTATTTAATGTGTGAGTATATTAAATTACATTCGGGAATATAAATCTTAATTGCATGAACATATTATTTTGATTTTTTGAAATTTTACTTCTAAATGATTTACCTCTAGTGTATAAAAATGATTGAACTTCAAGTAGATATTTTATTGAATGTATCATTTAAAAAGTCAAATTAAAGGAAAGTATCAAATTATATTTATAAATTTTTACATGTATAATTTGAGATATGTAGATTCTGAATTTAAATTTGGTTGGCATAAGTTTAATATTCAACGTAAATTGGAAATATGAATTCGTGACGACTGCTGCTATTGTTGTTGTTTCTTCTTCTGTCTGAAAATTAAATGGCGTCCAGAGTTGGTTTCACCGCAAAATGATGAACTTATTACATCATCCTTATTTCTCACACAAATCATTGAAATACAGTTAGTCCGTAGCATATTTAATTGAATGGTACACGATATCAAATTGGCATTTAGTAATTAAAAGATTTTAGATCAAACAAAAAAAGCACATTCGAATTATCTGATTCTACATAATCAAACGGTTTGACATATTAAAAGTTATGATCAATGTACATTTACTAATGGTTGATACATGAATTAAATTTTAATTTGCTATCAAGGCAAGGTTCCCACGTAAATTGGAAATTATTAATGCAAAGTAAATAATGGGTCACAGTAATGAATTATATCTCTAGCATACAAAATACATGAAATATTAGATTATTCACATCCTATCGTACATCTTGGCTTTAAGTTATGAAACGAGTTCAGTATGAGATGGATTTAGAAGTCATCGAATATGTTAGGGTTAAAATATTTTATTTTGGTAGGCTCGAGCGATAATCATTTTTTATTTCGGCGAGAGTGGGTAAGGGAATTTCATACTTTTACGAATAAAAATCCCACCGCTGCCACCAGTTGTTATGGCCTCTTTTCTTTTCCGTCTCAGCGATGTTATCATTTGTGATGGTAAGCGTTTTTGCTTTTAATTACATCATTCGATAGTCGTGACATAATGTCACAATTCTTTTATTTTACTGATGAGGATCAAGTGAGACTTATCAACGTTCATAGAATAATTATTAATTAGCAAATAAATGATAGCGTGTAACTAACAATTTCAATAACCTATCTCCATCCTTAATGGGAAATTAACAATGCAGGAACCACATCAATTATTTTATTACCTAGAAAGAACACAGGATTAATGACACATCAATTGAATCTAGCGCACCTACTACATTCAAATAATATTTAAAATGTCCGCTGCAAGCGTGGCATTGAAAGACCTAATGCACTGGAGAATAGGTGTGAATTTGCGATAAGGGAATATGCACTGAATGGAACTCATCTTATTTCGGATTCCTGGAAGATGGCTGCTATGGGCTCCGTGACTGCTTTAATTTACGTTAGGAGGTATACGTAGTTTACACGATTTTACACATCGTTAAGGTAGAACAAAGCCCGACCCCGCAGGGTGGACGGAGAAGCACTTCTTTACTTAGTCACAGCCACGGGCCGAATGTCGCTCCCGCTTCCTCAAAGAGGTAGCGAGCTTTCACGCATGACTTTACACGATATCTGTAGTATAATCTTAAGATGGATTAAATTCCACAAACAAGCGGTTACGTGTGACTAGCGTATTGAATTATCCACGAAATGCGAAAACTCAATTCTCGCTATTTCGAACTGACAGTCTAATTAACGTTAGCTACTGAAAAATAATACAAATACTCCTTAGGGTAGAATCTTTCCCGTGTTGATGTCCGGCAACCCCTACGGTCAGGTGACGCCCTCGCTTCTTCGCGTTCTCGAAGGCGATGCGGAAGTCGGAAGAAGGTAGAATGGATAACCGCCAGCGCGCTTACGACACTCCTCACGGCTGATTTGAACAGGTCAAATAACAGAACGTCCTCCAATAATGATCGTTTCTCACACGTCGTGGTTAATCCCGATACATGTACTGCAGTCAGCCAAAGATGTTTTTTTTAGTTGCTGGTGGTAGACGTCTGTTTTCATGGCAAGGTAACCAGAGATATAAGAGGCGGCATCTTACACTTCCACAGAGGCAAAAATTTAGCCGATCTCGGTGGCTCCGTTGAACACCATAGGCAGCCTTTTGTTCCTCTTCAGACACCTCAATGATAGGTGGAAATACTTCACTTTCTTCCAGCCCCTGAAAGGCAAGAAAAAATGTGAACTCACGTTAACAACTTTTTCAATCAAGTCCTTGGCTTCATAAGCTAGCATTTCAGTTGCATTCAAGGGTACAAATTTAAATCTTTGAGAAAATGGAAAGTAAAGCTAATATGATAAATTGAGATGCTGGTGAGAGCAACTAGAAAAAGGGGTCAGTTGTAAAGAATTAAGCTGAATGGGAAGCAGCATTGAAAAGTATACAAAGAAGTGAAGATGATAAACTAGAGTATAATACTATATGTAAAAATATAAGGAACCTCGATGGAGAAAAAGAAGATAAGAGACAAAAAGATAGGATTGGATTAGATCATATGTTAGTTTAAGCCTCCTTAACCGCTGAAAAAGAGCGTGTTCAGAGGAGAGGAAAGAGAAAGGCACCATTTAGTGAGGAGATAAGGGAATGCAATGTGGGATATCATAAGGGAAACAAGATATAAGGGAAAAAAGGAAACACGAGATTGAAAGTAATAAGCAGAGAAGTGTGAAATACAAAGCTTAACGCAAAACCTAAGTTTATGCGCTCAATTTATTTCCCACAATTCCTCTCTAACAGTTAATGTTGTCTAATATATTTTACATTTCCTAATCTAATCTAAACTAATGAAAACTTTGAAGGAATAAGTCTAAAAAATGCAAATATCAATTTAATTAGACTCCTTATAATTAAGTCGGGAAAATCGGTCTATAACCTGGATAACATCTTAAATTTTATTCTGTCATGTATGTACTCCTTAGAGGGTTACCAGACTCATCTCACCTCTGCTAAGAAGCCCAAGGTCTCTCCTAATTGCTCATCAGGAGCTGTCTTGCAATTGGAAGCGAGAGGAGCTCGAATGAGAGAAGAGGCAGTAATCTTGGCATAGTTCTGCGTGAACGTTTTGGCATCTGAGAACTTCTGCAGCAGACGAATTTTTCCGAAGAATAATTAGAGCTCATCTTGGCAGAGATTTCTTATTGATAGGTATGGCAGATGATGGCCATCCAAAATAGGTCTCAATGAAGGAATGACCGTTATGGATTGAATCAAACCTTGGATGGAGCGGCATCGCCGGGCAATATTTAAATCACCCAATTCTCAACAAATTGTATCCTGATTTGTTGCAGCTCACAAGGATATTGACAGCCATCCATTTTTGAGAGAGTGTGTACCTCATTTTGCCTTTCAGTTTTATTTTAATGAATTCACTCATGTATGGTCCCAGCTCTGGGTACAATTGAATTAGCTGCGTGTCAATGTTGAAACGCTTGTACTGAACAGGTCTCCTTTTCCTACCAGAGAAGCGCCTTTTCTTGCGTTCCTTCGAGTTTGCCGCACTTTCCACCCTGATGGGACAAGGAAATAATTCTCGCTGACAAGACAGACTTGGACTTGAGTGCTGTATTTGCTGAACTGAAGTTTCTGGCTGACAAATTGATGAGAGCATTTCAGTTGCACATTGAGGAATCTTAGCTAGAGAATGAATTAAACTAGCTACTTCAGTGAATGATTGGGAAGTTGGTAAGTCTTTTTTTTTCAGATGAGCGATGAGTTGAAGCGGTGGCTGATTTAGGAGTCAAACAGGCTTGCTTGCTGGATGATTGGGGACTTGAAAAAGCCAGCTTGGGAGCTGATGAAAGACTGGAACTCTTGGTGACTGTTTGAGGACTTGAACAGGCTCTCACAGAAGCTGATTGAAGACTTGAATGGTCTCTCTCAGAACCAGATTGAAAACTCAAACGGGCTCTTTTGGTAGCTGATAGAGAACTTGAACAGGCTCTTTTGGTGGCTGATAGAGAACTTGAACAGGCTCTTTTGGTGGCTGATAGAGACCTTGAACAGGCTCTTTTGGTGGCTGATAGAGAACTTGAACAGGCTCTTTTGGTGGCTGATAGAGAACTTGAACAGGCTTTTTTGGTGGCTGATAGAGGACTTGAACAGGCTCTTTTGATGGCTGATAGAGGACTTGAACAGGCTTTTTTAGTGGCTGATAGAGGACTTGAACAGGCTCTTTTGGTGGCTAATAGAGGACTTGAATAGTCTCTTTTGGTGGCTGGTTGAGGACTTGAATAGGCTTTTTTGGTGGCTGATAGAGGACTTGAACAAGCTCTTTTGGTGGCTAATAGAGGACTTGAATAGTCTCTTTTGGTGGCTGGTTGAGGACTTGAATAGGCTCTTTTGGTGGCTGGTTGAGGACTTGAATAGGCTCGTTTGGTGGCTGGTTGAAGACTTAAACAACTGATCAAATGAAGAGTTGGAGGATGCTGAGAAGATGATGAAATTGTGAACCCTATTTCTGAAATTGGTTGGGATGGAGGGAAAGGAACCAGTGTAGGTGGATCATTGTCCAATAGCAGTGAGTGATCTGCACCTTGTTTGGGTTGCATGTCAATTCCATGTCCTGGAAGATAAAAAAATTCATATGAAACAGTACTTAGCAACACTTTTTTATATTAAGATTTAGTTTCCCCCTGTAATGAAATTTTGAATAGCCGTAAACACATGAAAATGTCATAAAATTTTGACCCTAAACGACAACACTCAATTTGTTCAAGAGTTTTCTAAAATACTAAAATGAGCTCAATACAATCTAACAAAGCTAAAGAAGAATTGAAATTTAAATGTTGAAAAATAATTACCTCGGAAGAGAAAAACTAGCCCCATAAGAACTTTGAGGAATCTCCTACCACTCCTGAAAACAAAAGTTCAATGGAATTAATCTTTAGCTTATGAACATGATCTATGTTTCAATGGATTGATGTATCAGATTTATTTATACTACAATTAGAGGTGATGAAATTCTCCATGAAGAACAAGTTTTATCAGACTCAATTAGATAACGAAAACACTTACAGTGAAAATGGGCTATTAAAATGACGACCCGGTAACTCACTCACAGGTTTAAATTTAAGCAAAGAATTTTGTTAACAACTCGATTTACTTAATTTGTACATTCAAACACAACTAGCTTGTCTGAAGGGCCCACTTGCAAAAACAAATGTTATATGGTGTTTAAATCCACCAAACTGAATCAGTTCAATTTGAATCGTGAAAACATAGATACCAAGAATAAGTATGGATGAGTCTTGAACAATGGCTGCAGCTGCACCATTTGCACCTAAAACACAGCTTAATGGAGTACTTTAGAAAGTCATAAACCCACATCAGCCCAAGCAACTATATATAGTAGGTAAATTTAAAATGTGAATAGAATTCAATACAAGCGTAATTGAGGGCATGTTACTACACCATGGCGTTGGTATGACATGCATGGACACGTTTGAACATTTACTGGCAGTAGTGAGTGCAATACATGGTTTTTCTGTCTCATATAGTCAGAGGCACTCTTGCTGGCAGGATATCAGCTGAACAGAGGTATTTATTACATAGGCTAAATGTTGAGGTAGCATCCTGATAGTAAAATATGCATAATGGCTTATATTTCTGTTATGAATATCAATTTTGAAATAAATTTATTGTTTAATTTACATGTAATGAATTTTTGCCTGGCCTACTAAATGTATAGTGTGTTGGGCAGATGTGACAACTGTTTCAATATTCGTTTCTTGGTTTATTTGTGTGGTTGACAATATTACAATTGTACACAATGTTAATTTTAGTTTAAAATAGCAACAAACGTTCTTACTCACTAATATGAAATATTTATGATCAGATCATTGACCGTGGACAGGATGTTGGAAATGTTAGAGGAATGGGAAGAAAATCAAGCTGGAATCTTCATTGAACCTCCCCCGGCCAATGGAATTTAGATGAAGATTACGGAGATGAAGATGCATGTGGCGACATTGACAACCTCATTTCAAGACTATTGCAGGCTCCTGCTACTGTTGTGTTTGCCAATGAAGATGAAAATGAGGAACCAGATGATATACGGCTGCCACAAAAAATGAAGCGTATAAGTCAAAATGAAAGTTTCATATACAGCTGATGTGATAAAAATTGTTCACAATTTCCATTGATGTTGAAAGACCAGAGTTGTCAGGGCATGCAGGATCGGCATTGGTTAGGTGGCAGGTCAAAGAAAACAGATCTTACCGTTCAATTCAACAGTACGAAAAACATTTCCTTGAACATTAAATTTACACATGAAAGATTATTAGTGAATGAAGACGAGAGAGAACTCTAATTTTACAGTATACCAATAAGTGGGTTTTTAACAGCTGGGCACGGAGAGTCGGACCAGTACAAAAATTACACTAGAACAGTTAAACAATAGCAGTTAGACTATAGCAGTTCTGAATTCGCGATATAGGTAATGGCGCAGTCTCAACGATCTGGCCTGTTGGATAGATAAACAGGAACCATTCTTAAAGGACATCAACTACAGCTAGTGAAAGAGTGAAATGACGCAACAAATTTATCAACTATAACATAATAAAAGTTCACTGAGTATTTTACCCACATATAAATCACAATGGTACACTATACACTGTACAATTTCATTTGATATTCACCTGAGGTGCAGAGCAGCAAGCGTATGCGGCCCAACGTTATGCGCCCCGAGGAAGAGATAGAGAAGTAGAATTTTGCTTGAAGAATATCGGACCAAGTCCTTACAATAACTCCCCCACTTAAGAAAATTCTACTAATTCAAATGGGCATAATTTTATTAAGTACGAATACTTATTTTATCATACCTAACTCAGGTCGAACAATAAACAATCATCAAGATTCAATTCATTAAGTTAACGCCAGCACTATTACTTAAACACAAACATAGATTCGAACGAAGTCTAACTACTCTAACATTAAAGTACAGGCGAAGGTAGTTACGAACTCAGGACCTACTAAGAAGGTCAGCTCCAACGTTATCTTTACCAGCTATGTACACAATTTGGAAACGATACGGCTGCAAGCCAAGGGCCCAGCGCACGAGGCGATCATTGTTACCTTTAAATTTGTTCAGGTACACTAGAGGACGATGATACCAGTGCGCCGTTTTTGAGAACCCATCTAAGACCCTTCCCGAATTACCCTGACAAAAGGGTAATTTTTGAACTATAAGACGTACAATCTTGAAATTAATACCAAAATAATGCTCGTGACGAGTACAACATTTTCAAGTAATTAAAAAATTTTTTACGTCCCTGTGGGGGGCAGGAAGCGGGGCTCTCGTGGCCCCTCAATAGTAGGCCGACTTTCTCTATAAGGCTCATTTTAGACGCGTTATAATTTCTGAAATATTCCCCCTAAAAATTTGAAATTAGTTTCATTTTAAACATCAATTCATTCTCCATTCCGAAGTGTACAATAAAAGTCTCATACGCTTCCTGGGGAGTCATGGCTAGAGGTTTTCCTACCCTATCAATGGTCGGCCGATTTTCTCTGTAAGGCTCATTTTAGACACGTTATAATTTCTGAACTAATCCCCCTAAAAATTTGAAATTGATTTCATTTTAAACATCAATTCATTTTCCATTCCAGAGTGTATAATAAAACTGACAAGGTGATAAAAGAGAGCAAGGTTCTCCTAGCCCAAAAATCCACGCTGACGAATGCCGCGGTCACCTTAGTTATGACGCGCTGTTGCAATGTGCTGGTCATACCCTTGTCGTTTTAGGCCTTGTACCTGCATCGTGCCTTCGAATCCCGGCTCTAGGTGACGATTTTTTCTCTGTTGGAACATTATGGTTTCCATGTTTTTTGGTCACGTAGACTTTTGTGTGGCAATATTATAAGCATGGAAATGTCATAATTTCGTTGCATGATGTAAAACATGTTCTCCGTGTCCCTTGATTGGAATACCAGTCCGTACATGGTAATAAAAATATATTTCTGAATGTCAACCACGCTGCCTTAGACGCAGAATTTTTTCGATCCAGCCGTTTTACTTTCAACAAATTACTTATACCGCAAGTCACAGAGCTCGTATTTTACTGCCAGTGTGCACCAAAAAACAGTATTCTGAAATGTTGATTGTGATAGAATAAATCGTGTTTCCTTTTTAAGTAGCACAAGAGATACATTGTCCTCAATCATGTTTTTCGACTAGCGACATTGGTATTACAATACTCATGTGTGGGTATCACACATTCTTTTTCCAAAAACGTATGCATAGCTTGGATACATTTCATTCTTCTATTTTCAGTCACGTGAAACAGAAACATGTGAAGCTCACTGGGGTAGTTATAATTCTCGTTTGAAGCAGTAAGCATGTGTGATCTGGCTTGTGAAATATGTATTTAGTGCTTATTAAAGGTTCAGTGATAAATATTATCGGAGCATCAATCTTCATGACTCTAGGATTTACCCATATCTTTCTGTTGTTAATGAGAATACTGAGAGAATGAAAAAATTGTTGCTCTGAAACTGTGAATTGATTTTCATAAAAATCCTGTTATAAGATTAGAAATTAACTCATTTTTACGTTCCCTAAGTCACTATAATTTAGACCCTAATTATTTCTGTTAACTATTATGAGCAAGGAAGCCGTCAGTTCGATATAGCAGGGCGACGGTCAATTGCATTATTGCGATTATTTTCCAATTTTCTTTCCTTGTGTTTTATATATGATTTTTTGGCCAAAGAAACTAAATCCTAGTGTCATGAAGATTAATGCTCTGATAATATTTAGCACTGAACGTTTAATAAGGACTAACAACATATTACATTAGTCAGATTACACATGCTTATTGCTTCAGATGAAAATTATCGCTACCCCAGTGAAAATCAACAAAGAAAAAAAAACAGCAAATTTCCAATAGAGTTCAAACATTAAATGTTTAAATTGGTTTTCAAAATATCTGAATATAAACATTCTTGGTTGATAATTACACATCGGTATCGTAGTACCCAAGTAAAATGTCGAAACAAACCATTTTTTGGCCCAAAAGCACAAGAAAAATGAGTTCCTAACGTTGCGTTATCTGATTTTGACAGTGCATTTAAATATTAGTAACTAAGAAAACATAATCCTCCTAACGCATAGTTGAAAAGCACTCTCGTTAGGGCACACTTGCATTGGAATATAAGCAAAAGAATACAGGAACCGGTGATTGGAGGGATAAATTTTGAGAGTAAATTGAACAGATATAAACCATTTTGGGTCAAAGATTATGAGGTCGACCATGAGGAGAATGTTTTTTTCGTTATAAAATATTTCATAGTACGCCAAAATAATGAGCTCGAAGGGAATAAAAGTGTTTCATCATAAAAACAATTTACAGCATTTACAAACTACGCTGGTAATACTGGCACAAAAGAATTTGCTGCGAATAGGGACATGATGCGTGACAGATTACCGGTTGAATTAAATTTAAAGTTTTAGTCAGTTGAAAGTTTGGGTAACAAGAACATTGTATCAGAAGAATTCGGAAAATGAGCTCGTAATAGGCATGATGAAGTAGCGTTTATGTTCCACTACGAAAAGCAGAGAAAGCAAAATGAAAGGCAGAAAGGAGGATAATGATTTTTTGATGAGAAAACATTGTAATTTTTAGAGATTCAACTTTACTTGAATCTCTTTTACTTTACAAAAATAGGAGAGACTCGCAAAAAAAATACAAGCAAACATCGGCATCCACGTATGCTTTATTTCCAATTCAAGCCTGATACATATCACCTCGTACATTGGTTTTTCAAATACCTTATACCTAATACCAGGACGCCATGACGCTTTTCCCCGGTCAAGACCGGTACCCATTTCAGAGACCTGGGTAGAGTGGGGTAAAATCGCCTCCAGCTCCGGGACTCGAACCCTCGTTGCCCGCACGTAGGCAGGTCCTTAAGACACCTATGGCGAAGTGGATGTGTAGTGCGACTGCAAAAAATGAAAAGAGTTTATCTTCAATTGAAATGGTACACAACATTTTTGGGTTTTTAATTATCCTAAAGTTAGGAAAATGCACGCATGTGTGATACCCACACATGAGTATTGTAATACCCATGTCGCTAGTCGATAAACATGATTGAGGACAATGAATCTCTTGTGCTACTTAAAAAGGAAACACGATTTATTCTATCACAATCAACATTTCAGAATACTGTTTTTGGTGCACACTGGCAGTAAAATACGAGCTCTGTGACATGCAGTATAAGTAATTTGTTGAAAGTAAAACGGCTGGATCGAAAAAATTCTGCGTCTAAGGCAGAATGGTTGACATTCAGAAATTTATTTTTATTCCTTTGGATGGACTGGTATTCCAATCAAGGGACACTGAGAACATGTTTTCCATCATGCAACGAAATTATGACATTTCCATGCTTATAATATTGCCACACAAAAGTCGACGTGACCAAAAAACATGGAAACTATAATTTTACAACAGAGAAAAAATCGTCACCTAGAGCCGGGATTCGGAGGCACGATGCAGGTACAGGGCCTAAAACGACAAGGGTATGACCAGCACATTGCAACAGCGCGTCATAACTAAGGTGACCGCGGCATTCGTCAGCGCGGATTTTTGGGCAAGGAGAACCTTGCTCTCTTTTATCCACAGGGAGTGTATGAGAGTTTTATTATACCCTCCGGAATGGAGAATGAATTGATGCTTAAAATGAAATCAATTTCAAATTTTTAGGTGGAGTAGTTCAGAAATTAAAACGCGTCTAAAATGAGCCTTACAGAGAAAATCGGCCGACCATTGATAGCATAGGAAAACCTTTATCCATGCCTCCCCAGGAAGCGTATGAGACTTTTATCATACACTCCGGAATGGAGAATGAATTGATGTTTAAAATGAAATCAATTTCAAATTTTTAGGGGGAATAGTTCAGAAAATATAACGCGTCTAAAATGAGCCATATAAAGAAAACCGGCCGACTATTGAGGGGCCACGAGAGCCCCACTTCCTGCCTCCCACCGGGGGGTAAAAAATTTTTTAATTGCATAAAAATCTTGTACTCGTCACGAGCATTAATTTGGTACTAATTTCAAGATTGTACGTCTTATAGTTCAGAAATTACCCTTTTGTCAGGGTAATTCAGGAAGGATCTTGGATGGGTTCTCAAAAACGGCGCACTGGTAACGATGACGATGATCAACCTCCAAAATTAATTCTTTTCCCAAAAGATAGAACTTAAATCCATCTCCACCGAAGATAACAGCTAGGCATTCACGCTCTATCGTTGAGTAGCGTTGCACCCTAGGCAGCAACTTACGACTAACGTACGCAACGGGATGAGGAACGCCAGCGCTTTACTGGAGCAGCACGGACCCGACGCCCACTTGCGACGAGTCGGTGCGGAAGACGAAGGGTTTCGACACGTCGGGCAGAGCAAGAATTGGGTCGCTTGACAGGAGATTCTTTATAACCTTGAAGTTTAGGAGCGCCACTTCACTCGAAACTAAGGGTTCTATAGAATTCTTTTTAAGCATATCCGTCATTGGCGCGATCAAGGGGGCGGCGTCCGGGATGAATTTACGATAGAAAGAAATCAGACCCAGCAGCGATCCTAGAGTCTTCATAGTCGTTGGCGCATCCATACCGAGGATTTTTTCCATTTTGTCAGCCTTCGGCTTTATGGAATTTTCTTTGATTTTGAAACCAAGGTAAGTAACTTCACCAAAGCCGAAACAACATTTTCCCGGTTATGCGGTGAGACCATGCTGTCTCAAACGTTTCAGTACAGACTCCAGAGTTACTAGGTGTTGTGGCCATTCTGCCGTGTGAATGTAGATGTTGTCAAAGTAGAAGGACACGTTTGGCAAGCCATCGAGGACAATTCTCATCAGAGATACATACGTAGCACACGCGCACACTTCTCCAAATGGCTTTCTTTTGAATTCCATTAGTCCTCTGTTAGTCTGAAACGCGGTTAGTTTTTTAACTCTCTCTGATAGCCCTATTTGATACTACGCTTTAGTGATGTCAATTTCCGAAAAGTAGCGACAATTCGAAAACTTGTGAAGATCTTCTTCCATTGTCCCTGTGGGCTCTGCGTTGAAAACGGTAACTGCGTTAAGCTGTCGAAAATCCACAGTCAGCCGGTATGAATATCATCTGGCTTGTGTACCATTACCACAGGTGAAGAAAATGACGACTTTGACGGTTGAATGATCCCAAGCTGCAGGAGCTCATAGACTTCTTTATCAAAGTGGGGTCGCAAGTGAACTGGAACTGGGTATAATTTTGGCCTAGACGGATGCGCAACCGTAAGCTCAATGTCATGAACTACAGTCCGAGTGCAACCTGGTAAATCTGAAAGGACATCAGCATAGTTACTACGCAAACTTTCGACATCCGAGATCTTTTCTTCGTCGAGATTGGGATCAATCGAGACTGCAGAGGTCGAACGACTTTCTGGAAACTCTATAGGCAAGTTAGCTTCACAGGGCTCAGACTCTTCAATGACACAATTAGAAACTGCAAGACCGGAAAATTGATGAACCAGCGTAGGCGGCAGCACAGTTAACGGGTTCTCTTCTATTGTAGTTCTTAAAAAGATTTATGTGAAAGAGTTTATGCTGACCGTTGACGCCAATAACATAGTTCACCTGGTTTCGCTTGGCTAAAATTTTCCAGGGGCCACTCCACGACAACAATTTTTTCTTGTAGTCGGGAAACAACAAAAGTACCTCGTCTCCCTCTACAAATGAACGAGCTTGAGACTTTACATCGAAATAGCTTTTGTACTTTGCGGCGCTAACCATAGAATTCTCAGCAGCAATTTTGGCAGATTCTTCTAACTTTGCCTGTAACTCAATTACATATTGGAACAGAGAGCGTTCTTCTGACTTTAGGGAGTTGTTCTCCCATAAATCACGATGGACAGAAAGCGGACCTCTAACTGGGCGCCCAAAGAGAAGCTCAAAGGCTGAAAACCTGACCGATCGCATGGGATTTCTCTGAGCGCAAACAAGACAGGCACGAGGTACCGGTGCAACTCTTTTGGCTTCTCTGCACACAACTTATGGAGAGAAGCCTTCAGAGTGGAGTGGCATCTTTCGATGCGACTGTTACCTTCAGGGTGATAAAGTGAAGAGAAGAGGGGCTTTACACCCAACAGCTTGTGTAACTCTCCCATCAGCTGGGACGTAAACTGGGCTCCTCTGTCTGAGAGGATTTCCTTAGGAATGCCAACCCTGGCGAATATGCTCAGCAAGGCCTCAGCAACTGAAATAGAGTCTACATTTTTTAAGAGTACCGCTTCTGGGAAGCCTGTTGCGAAGTCAATTAACGTTAATATGTAACGATGACCCTCTGAGGAGGGGGGGTTCAACGGGCCTACCAAATCCATGCTAACGCGACTGAAGGGCTCTGTGATAATGGGTAAGCTCATAAGAGGTGCGGGTTTGACACGATTGCGCGAAGAGGTTCGCTGGCAAACGTCACAAGAGCGACAGTAATCCCTGATGTGAACAGACATGCTGGACCAGAAAAAGTTATCTCTAATGCGCCATTCGGTTTTACGGTGCAAAAAATGGCCAGCCAAAGGGGATTTGTGAGCCAGTGACAGCACAGCTGATCGGCAACTAGCAGGTACGACATGAGAAAGTTTTCCTATTTTGCTTTTGAGCTTGGAACTTACACATTTTCTGTAAATTAAGCCATTTGCTTCGACGTACTCGAAAACTGACCCTTCTCTAGAAGTTGAAGTTTCTTTTTTGGAAATTTCATCCCGAATCTCTTTGAGTGAATCGCAGGCCCCTTGCAATTCGGCAAAACTTTCGGGGCCGATATCAAGAGGTTTTAACTCTGGGACAACAAGAGTGTGCACATTACGAGCTCGATTCGATTCCGCTCGAGTGGTGACTGAACAAGCAACTTTACCCTTCCTCTGTGGAGATTCCGGCCGACTAGTTTTACTAGAAGAAGCGCGTACAGTATCGCAAACACCAGGGATATTTCCCAGAAGAACAGAGCAAAATTTTATAGGAGCAACTACAGATGTTACCCAGCCCTCAAAGTAGTCGCACCTTATGTAACACTTAGTTGTGGGAAAAAATTTTCATTGCCCCAGAAATCATATATAGGCACTTTATAATGGGAAATTTCACAATCGGGAACGAGGTCAGAAGAAAAAATTACCCCAGTGCAACCCGTGTCGCGCAAGATATCGCCAACATACGTACCATTTACAGTACCGGTACACTGATACTTTTCATGTATGGCCTGGGCACAGTCTTCCCCACCGATGGTCACGGGCAACGTCGGTTGCTCCAATTTCAGGTCCCCAACACAACAATTTACCGTACGATCGTTACGGTGGGCAGCGAAATGCATCCTCGAGTCGCCCGTTCCTCTAGGAAAACTTGCAGGGTTTTGATGACATCGACTCCTTACGTGACCCAATTCACCACACGCGTGGCACTTTGGCGAAAAAGGTGGAGCTTTCCGGTACTGTTCAAAAGGAGAGACCTTTCCTGCAGTCTCAGGTATTTGGGGCTTCACAATTTTCGACTTCCCCGGCACAGGAGTTTTACCATAAGCTTTGTGAGCCATGGGCTAACTCTACCATTGATTGCAAGGAGTTTACGTTTTTCTCCATCACATATACGCGAATATCAGCCGGAAGTGCAGAAAGGAATTGATCCCGTAAGACTAAGGACCGCACACCTTCAAACGTTTTCGGAACCTCGCAAGACTCCATCCAAAAGTCGAACAATCGACCAAGTCTGATGGCAAATTGTTCATACGTATCGTCTTAAGACAGACGTGCAGATCGGATATCCCGACGATAGCCTTCTGTAGTTTTGCAGAATCCGGCTAAAAGAGCTTTCTTCAGGGATGCATAATCGTCAGTTATATCAGGTGTCAAGGCGGCATATCAGTCGACTGCTCGCCCTGTCAACAAACTTCCTAGACGAGCGGCGTAAGGGTGCGTGCACACTACAAAAGGAGCGGCGCGGAGCGGCACGGAACGGCGCGGAGCGGAGCAGAGCGGAGCGTGTGCTCACATGTAAGCTGAGCAGAGCGACGTCCACAGGAATCAGTCGCTATGGAGGATTTCGCGAGTACGGTCCTATAGCTCGACGGCAAGAAACAGTAACGGAAATACTGGGTCCATCCCATCAATATGAGGAGAGATCGCAAGGGAGAATACCACTATCTCTTCGAAGCCCTGAGGAGAGATGAATCGCAATTCTTCAAGTATTTATAGATTATTGAGGATACATGTAAACCAATGTAGTTCAAGCAAAATTAAAGTCTTTGCACAAAGGCTGTATCACGATATAGGATGACAGGTTTTCGTAGGCCAATAAGAATCAAGAAGCGTTTTGTGGTGACTTTAGGGTGAGTGCAGGTAAAATAATTCCCTTCAGAAATTCAGGGTTGTGCCAGAGAAAGCTAAGTGGAAAATACTGACAAATACTGACTGGTCCTAACCGAAAAATTCTCAAAATACTGAAATGATTTCCGTTAGTATTGGAAAAAATCACCTAAGCTCATAACATTTTGCAGCTTATTGAGTATTAGACACTCATTGAGGCTTTCTCCTCACCATACGACCTCCTTTTCCTCCCATTTTAAACTTTATCAAAACTTTATTCAAAAATCGCCCACAATTATTTCTTTAGCAAGATAATAAAATAAAATACACAGCATAACAAAATAAAAATAAAATTACACAACGAGGAAAATAAAAAAGATTCCTTAAATTTTAGCAATGATAAATTAACAAATCAGAAAAAGCCGAAGACAAAAGAAATAAATGCTGAATGAACCCAAATGGGCAGAATTAAACAGAAATATTTCATGCTACACCATCAGTTATACTTTTTATATGATTAGTTGTACAAATTATTAGTTACATATTTTAGTTTTTGAAATCAAACGAAAATTCTACCCCTGTAAGATACGACGATCCAAAGGCGGAGCCAAAGAGAAACGCTCGCCGCGAGCGTCAAAAAATCCCGCTCCACTCCGCTCTGCTCCGCGCTGCTCCGCTCCGCTTGTGGTGTGAAAAGCCGAGCGTTTTTGCATTCGAACGTGTACAAGCATTATTGCCGCTCCGCTCTGCTCCGCTCGCTCCGCTCGTAGTGTGAACGCACCCTAAGAAGAATCGTCTATTCTGAGAAGATCAGCAATGCGCTCGAACCTTATGAAGAAGGAAGTGATATCGTCACCGTCTTTATAGACGGGTAACTTGGGCCACTCGGGCAATTCCAACGCAGGGGTACCGGGAGATGTGCGAACGCGGACCTCAGCTTCCAGTTTTCTTAACTGGAACTCATGATCCAATCGGACTTTCTCGGCATCAGCTTCAATTCGAGCTTTCTCGATTTCCCGTTCCCGGTTCCGATCTTCCCTAGCTATGGTTTGTTGCGTCAACACAAACTCTGACAGTTTGGTGCCCTCGAGGCCTAGACTTTGTCCTTGGGCCTCGAGTTCCTCAAGCAGTGCATATATGATATATTTAGCGCTTTGGCATGGAACAACTTGCGGGAGAACACGATTTGGTAGAATAACCAGTAGAGGTGCAGAACCTCGGCGTCAAGATGGAGGGCAGCTTAAGCCTCTACTTCCCGGCACACCGCTATACCGCATTCGCGAATTCAGAACCGCTCAAAAAAATTGTTTAATAACAAAACCTAAACTTGACATTTACCTTGCCACCAAACCCCCTGGCAAGGTCGCCAGAATGTCAGGGCATGTAGGATCGGCATTGGTTAGGTGGCAGGTCAAAGAAAACAGATCTTACCGTTCAATTCAACAGTACGAAAAATATTTACTTGAACATTAATTTTACATATGAAAGATCAGCAGTGAATGAAGACGAGAGAGAACTCTAATTTTACAGTATACCAATAAGTGGGTTTTTAACAGCTGGGCACGGAGAGTCGGACCAGTTCAAAAATTACACTAGAACAGTTAAACAATAGCAGTTAGACTATAGCAGTTCTGAATTCGCGATATGGGTAATGGCGCAGTCTCAACGATCTGGCCTGGTGGACAGATAAACAGGAACCATTCTTAAAGGACATCAACTACGGCTAGCGAAAGAGTGAAATGACGCAACAAATTTGTCAACTATAACATAATATAAGTTCACTGAGTATTTTAACCACTTATAAATCACAATGGTACACTATACACTGTACAATTTCATTTCAAATTCACCTGAGGTGCAGAGCGGCAAGCGTATGCGGCCCAACGCTCTGCGCCCCCAGGTAGAGATAGAGAAGTAGAATTTTGCTTGAAGAATATCGGACCAAGTCCTTACAAAAGTAATACAACTTCAACAGAAAATTTGACAGAGAAAACAGTAGTTCAAAAATTTGAATTTTTCTTCTCTGCAGGCATATGTGAACTAATATGTGATCAGATGAAATTGTAAGTATGTCAGAAGGGTAAGCAATTTGACATCTCAGTACGCAGTTTGAGGACAGTACTTGGGATTCTTATTTTGTCTGGATACCACCAGTTGCCCAGTCGTAGACATTATTCGTCTGAGGGAAGTGCATGTAGCACTAGTTGCAGATGCTATGTCACGGAATAGGTTTGAGGAAATTCTAAGGCACATTCATTTCTCTGATAATCAAAAATTGAACAAAAATGACAAGCTGGCTAGATTGCGAACTGGTGATTGATTATTTGAACAAGAAATTTTCTGATGCATACCCTATGAATCAATGCCTGAATTTAGACAAATCAATTATTGAACATTTCAGCAGACTTTGATGTAAGCAGAGCATACAAAATTAACATATACGGTTTGGATTCAAGGCTTGGTGTCTCAATTCAAAACTAAGGTATGTGTGCTCATTTGAATTATATAAAGGATCTTCATTTGGACCATCAGAAGAATTAGAGAATTGTCATGGAAAGAGAGAAAATGTTTTGTTGAATTTCATAAATAATTTACTAAAAAAGACAGAAGAATTGGCATTGAAATTTTATTTTGGCAATTATTTCACCAGTCTTCCTCTTATCTCTAAACTTAGTTCATTGACATATGGGTACAATCCGAAGCACCAGACTGCCAAAAACCTGCACTCTGAAATTTGAAAAATAAAAGACAAAGAACCACGAGCTTATGACTCGAGAAATAAGATAGCAAGTTGTGCGCTGGTTGGATACTGCAGTTGTTACTACAGCTGCAAATATTGATGCAGCCTTTCCAATTGAGAAAGTGTCAAGATGGTCAGCAAGGGATAAGAGAGCTATTTCCATAGAGCAGCCACAAATAATAAATCGGTACTATTATTTTATTGGTGGCACCGACCGCATGGATCAGAACATAAATAAATATAGAGTTTCAATTAGAACGAAAAAGTGGAGGTTGGCAATATTCACTTAGACGCTAGATGTAACTATACAAAATTGTTGGGTTTTGCACATAGGAGAAGAACCAGATATGCTCTTCTTGGCATTCAAACTTTTAATTGCATGTACCTACATTTGACAGTCAGAGCATAGAGCGGCATGTGGTTAACCTAGATCTACTATCAAAGTGATATCTGATGTTCGATATGACAACTTTGGACATTATATTGTTCCTCTAAAGAAACAAGCTTAGAAATGTGCATTTGAACATTGCAAATCGCATCCTTACCAGGGTTGCTATATATGTAAAGTTGTATTATGCGTTCGGTGCTTCATGCCTTATCATGCGCAAAACTAGTTTTACCAGGTGTCTGCACTGGATTCTGTAGCCTATGTTTGTTTACCTTAATTTTGTTTACAATATTTAGGCTCAGAATAATGAAATTAAAAAGGATTGTACATATAAAGGATATAAAATATAAGTTTTTTAAAATTTTGTATTATTGTACCCTTTAACAGCCCAACCTACTATGTATAGTAGTCTCTAAATTTAAATACGAGTATATGATACATATTTTCAATAAACATTTTATAGACATGATCAATATAATCAAATGCTTAATCATCATCAAAAAATTTTGGAAAAAATTTGGGCAGATATGGGTTAAATATGGAGAACTCAAATTTGGCATGAAATTAAATGATGCTACAGTGCAGATTTGGGCATGAGCAATATTTTCTTCATACTAATAGAATAACTAACAAAACTCACCCATGATGAGCTATCAATACGGGGATACTAATGAATATAGATTCTAGAAAACAATACTACTCTACAGATGAAAAGAAATATATATATATATAACAAGATGTCTAAAGATATTTTATTTTCAAATTTTTCATTATTTCTTATTGTTTTTTACTACCTTCAACAGCAAAAAATTGCTACCTAATTTTAACTTAATAAATGTTGTCCAAATGTAAGTAATTGGCCTACAATAAGTAGTCTGAGTCAAGAATACACTCAATAACACATGTTCTAAAAAGTTCCAAGTTAGTTAATACTTAAAATACTTGATACAAAAGGGAGCAACAAACGCATTATTGTAAAAAAAGTTGCCAGAATTCCTAATGTATCCCAGCCTAAATAGACTAACAAGTGTTCAGCAAAGACCTTATCTCAACATCTTTCAACTATAAGAGCAACAGTTCATCATATAAAAAAATAAACTGACTGGAAACGAGTAGACACTACTGACAGGAATATTTCTCATAAACTGCGGCTAATTTCTTATGTTGGAGAAAAAATTTTTTAAGAATTTTATACTCTTTATACATAAGTACATTACTTTCAATTTTCAGTATATCATCTCACTTCATAATTCTTACTACCTTTTACAGAGCCCTTTTACTACAGGTAAAGTGACCCCGGAGATAAAATTTACTATTTTTCCCTATTATTTTACTATTTTTCAAATTTTACCACTTTACTGCCTAGAAGACACTCTGTATAATTATTGAGACAGACATTAGACATGATTTTCAAATCAGGACTTGTTGTTTGATTTATTTTTCATGCACTCACACATTAATGAGGTTATGATGAGCAACATCAATTTGCACCTTTTATCTGATGTTGATAACAGCAATTGCAATACCATAAATGGGAAGCTTTGCTCTGTGTCAATTGCAGAAAAATGGCCATGAAAAATAAGGAAATATTTTTACATAAATGCACTCAAAGATTTTAATAATTTTGTTCCCAAAAATTGATAAAAGAACACATTTAAAGACGTTCAAAAGGAACGACATTTTGCTTGCTAATGCGTAATTTTTTAGATAAAACATTATTAACATTCAGGTAAGAATATCATTATAAAGTTGAAAGCATAATCGCCGCATTGTTGGAACACGTGCAGATTCTTAGCGGGAGAACATCTACCTTGGTATGGCTAAGTTAAGTTATTTCAGGTTAGTTTTGGTTTGTTGGCTTCTTCACTTTCATAAACAATGTTTTTATGACTTCAAAGTTGAATAACTCAAAAATTATGCAGCAGCAAGCAAATCGTCATAACTGAAAATTGTTCTTAAATGTGTTCCTTTAGTGATTCTAGGGCACATTCTGTGAGCACATTAAATTATAAATCGACCAAAACTAGCATTGTCTGTAGATAAATCGTAGACAAGGTTTCGCATCTCTCATGCAGACACTTAACTTTTAGGTGGAAAGTAGGAAATCATTTTAATTTATCTGAAAGTTTCAAATGAGATAGACTACACAACCAAAAAAAAGCTATTGTTAAGCTACATTCAGCACGCTAAATACAAGTTTTGTAGTGTGGCTATCCAAACTAGCTTTCGTCCTGAGCACTGTTGGTTTACAGTTTGCTCCTTGCTAATTAGAATCTAAAAGTGAAAACCAAATTTTTTACATCCCCAACAAAGTTTTTATTATGAACCCATTATAATTTGTCATCACATCCTACTTGCTAATAAATTAACAGACAAAATTTACATAGGACTATTAAAGCTGATGGCACTCTGCTACCATATTTTGTTACCATTTTGGAATGAAAAGCTCATAAAAAATTAGTTTACAAAATTTAAAAATGAACAGGATGTCATTAATAAATATTGAATTGTAGTACATTCTATTTTCATACTTATTTTTCTTTGCCCTGTATTTTAAATTTGAGGCGAGTAAATAGCATTTTCCAATGGAACCTGCATTTGGTTTCAAAGATTTCATGGAGAAATGCATCGCCAAGTGCAAAGATCAGTCAAAACCATATTTTCTAAATTGAATTCAAATACATTTTTAATTTCTTACCTTCAAGGTCTGCAAGCCCGTGATTATAAGGCAACGGCACAACACCGCTTTTTAATGGTAAGTGCGTCTTGAATGGCGAAAGGATTCTCCGGAAGACAGACATTTTGAAATTTGACTTCTTAGATCATTTAACTGGACATTTCTACTCGCTGCAATCCATTCTTTAAAATTAACACGTGGATATTGGAACATCATAAGTCTGGTTGGTTTTTAGAATTCCTTTCGCACCCAATGAAAAAACACTTTTTAATTCTAATTCGAGGCAGCGGCGACATTGCGACCTCCTCGGCGCGTGAACACTTTGAATGACGCTGCAAGCTTGTGATGTCGTACCCGATTCATGAACTCGTTAGGCTAACAGTGGTGATAGATTTCGGGCTAGCAGCGTGCCAGATTTTAGCGCTGCTATTGGTCAGTTTCCATGACGTCCCCTGCACACCACTCGATTCTATGAAAGACTGGTTTGCCGCTACCTCCTTGATGTATACCGTGAGCCGAGTTGAGTTGCACCACCAAAACAAAACAGGGACGCGTATCAAACGCGTTCAAAACATCTAGCGCCAATTCCTGATCACAACATTAATATTACAGAGCATGTTTGAAAGGCGACCGTACGGTACATCTGGTCGCTAACGGGATATTGAAGCCAAGTTGAGTGTGTTATCAAGGCAAGCCAAAGCTAAAAACATACGTCTGCTGTCCCACGCGAAGTGACATCTTTGCAGAGCTTCTTCACGCTGAAATGTAATGAAACAGCAAAAGTTGAAGGTAGTCTTGCTCTGTACGTCTGCTGCCATTCATCGCTCAATTCGTGCGATCATTTAGTGGATCTATGTAAAACTGTTATCAAAAGCAGTTCTGTGCTTTCAAAGCCTAAAATGCATCGCACTAAAGGTGTAGCAATCGTTAAAAACGTTCATGGCGTTCACTTTGAAGAGGATTTAATCACTGACATTGGAAGTAATAAATTTAGCTTGCTACTGGATGAAAGCAAAGACGTTTCGGTGTATAAAATACTTGGAATTGCCATAATTCACATCAGAAAAAAACACAGTTGAACTGTTGAACTGTTTTGAACTGTGCTCGCCATAGCCGTGTGTCTAGAGGACCTGACTCCGTGCGGGAAACCCGGGTTCGAGTCTCGGCGCTGGGGGCGATTTTCTCTGTTGGGTATAGGAGAAATTATTGTAAGCACAATACCCCACTCTACCCAGGTGTCTGAAATGGGTACCGGTCTTTGACCAGGGGCAAGCGTCATGGCGTCCTGGTGTTAGTTATAAGGCATTTGAAAAACCAATGTAACAGGTGATATGTATCATGCTTCAATTGGAAAAAAAGCATCCGTAGATGCCGATGTTTGTTGTTAGAAAAATGTGATGCCACGAGTATCGTTTCTGCTGTAAAACAAGAACTGATAAGGCTGAAGCTAAACATTAACCAACTAGTTGGCGTTAGGGCAGACTACGCTAGTGTAATGACTGGATTCAACAATGAAGTATACGAACAGTTAAAAGCCAATGTTCCCAACTTAATTCTTATCAAATGAACTTGCCATTCTTTACAGTTGGCAGTTTCTCATGCTTCTGCTGAAGCTCTTCCTGGAAAATCTCGAATTTTTAAGAGGGGAAATATATAAATGGTTCGCCCATTCAGCGACAAGACAAATTGCCATCAAGCAGCTACATGAAACAATAAATGATCTCAGATCTCCTTTGAAAATTATGAACAATTGCACTACCAGATGGCTATCAATTGAGCCTGCAATAGCTAGAATTATCAATCAATGGCTTGAGTTGAGAACCCATTTTGGAATTGCACGCTTATCAGAAAAATGTTACACGGCTGAAGTCTTGCAAAACATGAGCCAAGATGAAACGAACTTGCCATATATGTTGGCTCTACATCCAGTTGTAGTTCAAGTTCAGCGAGTGAATAAAGCATTTGAATCAAATGACGCTAACAAGACGAAACTCTTTGAAGATCTTGCTCGATTAATCAAATCAAATGCTAAACCATTGATGCTACAATCCAGAAAGTCGATCTAATGCATTCGAAAATAGAGATTCACTTGGATCCGGAACCAAATTTTCGTTTTAGATTTAAAAGGAATGTGACAGAATGGATGAGTGACAAGAAAATAACTAAAGATGAAGCGAAATGCTTTAGAACTAGATCACAAAAGTTTCTTCTGAGCCTCTTTCACCAACTGAAGCAGAGACTGCCCGAAAACATCAATGTTTTGAAACAAAACTCATCCTTTCAGTTCGAAACACTTTGAAACAGATTAAAGATTCAGTCATCCCAATATTGCAAGTCATGCTCAAAGCTGATGAAGAAGTAGCTGCAGCTGAATTGCAGCATAATAATATTTATTTAAGCAGTTGGAACAATGTCTTTAAAACCGAAGAATTTTTGACTGAAGTTAATAATTCATTCAAAGAGCTAGCCGACTGTGCTTTGAGTTTGTTAGTGTTACCTAACTCGAATGCAGAAATTGAAATAATATTTAGTTCCATGAACGTTGTAAAAGTAAATTAAGAAACAGAATGGAACTGTCCTTACTAAACGAAATCTTAAAAGTCAAGTGTGGCCTGAAACGTTCATGGCAAATGCTGTCAAACCTACCAGTTGCCAGCTTCGATGTTCAGATCAGTTGGTACAATGGCAACGTACAGCAATGAAGAATCGAACACTAGCTCGCTTGAAAGTGCCGTTGTTGCTGTCTTCAATGTCGAGGTCATGGTAGACTAAAGGTAGACCTTACGTGGTCCGCCGTGGTAGACCTTTCGTCTACCATGGTCGAGGCAGACTTAAGC
Organism: Platorchestia sp. MABIK; assembly: GCA_014220935.1. Lineage (NCBI taxonomy): Eukaryota > Metazoa > Arthropoda > Malacostraca > Amphipoda > Talitridae > Platorchestia > Platorchestia sp. MABIK. The sequence continues at coordinate 8,610 of JACJUY010005593.1, read as the reverse complement.
TGCGAAAACAAATATTTTTGAAAGTATTAGTCAAGTTTTGACTCACAAATTGGTAAGTTGAATTTAAAAATGGATTTTTATTTAGCATATTTTTTAAACATTTTTCAGAAATTTGTTCGCATATTTAACATTATTTTTTCTCTGTTTTGGTACATTTTGCAGAATTTCATTTTGCAACACTGGCCAATGCCCATTCCATGGACAAGCGCGCAAACTATGCGCTTCATAGACGCTTTTTAAGATTACGAGTGCTTGTGGAAAGTGAAGTCTACCGCGTTCAGGAATAAAGTACTGAGGCAACGTGCTACAAAAACTGTCCAAGAAGTGATGGACATGAACCTGTCATTTGATGACATTGCAAAGAAAATACAAATACTTCGTGCGCAGTGCAGAAGAGAATTTATTTTATTTCATTGTTTAAATGTTATTGACTAATGCTTTATATTTTTCTCTTTTTTGTTTTTAAAATCTTGGATAATAATGATATATATATTCATTTTTAAACTCAATTATTATCTAGCATGTTTGCTATACGTGTAATTAATTTTTTATTTATTCCCACAATATTGCCACCGTTATTGGTAATATTCGAAAAAATGGGAAGAATGAAATAATTCATTAATTTATTAATGTTTCGTTATTCATGAAATATTTTAACAGTCTTCTTTGTTAAAGTCAAGCCTCAAATCTTGCAAAATTCCAACGAAGCTTTATTTTCATTATGTCGTGATCCTCTTCCTGTCGTTGTCGTGATGCTATATTTGAGTTGCAATTTATTTCTTTAGCTGTCGTGACATGTGGTATTTTTCCCATTAATATTTTTTATTAATAAGGCGTGACTTATATGTTCTCACCGTGATTTTAATTGATTAATAGCTGCTGCCACCACTCTTGGAATAAGGGAAATTGAATATTTATTATTTCAAAATGAATGAACTGATAACTATTGGTTCCGTGTTTCCATGCCTTCCATGCCCTGTCTCATCTTTTCAGAACACAGATATTGATACACTTGTAACCAAGATCGAGATTTACTTATAAAGAATCAATTAAACGCGCATTACAATCAGGTGCTAATGAATAACCATTTCTGATACATTTATGGTATTGACACAAGATATCGCTTGCTATATTTAAACGAAACTACGACCTGATGATATCAATTGCGGATGGGTTGTCAATGCTATTTGAATGACATGAGCATGGAGAGATGTAAGGTGGTGCCTCGGGTGCCGAGATTGGAAAACCGGCCTGGCACTTCGGTGTGGCTGTAGAGACATGATGGCACTCTGAGTCTTTGAAGCTGGCTTTCGGTGTAATAAGGTGTTCCACGAATCGAAATCACTTCACGACAATAGTTTGTTGGTGAATGTTTATAGCGCCATCGCCAGCATCCATAGGGCGCGGCTAAAAGGACTAGAAAAACACAGCTCTTGCTTTTATGGGGTCCCCCGCTCAACTGACCAGAGTTCCCTCAGGCTGTTGCTAGGCGTAGCCAACCGCTAGAGCTGGGACCTCAATCGAACGTCGTTATGTAGGATTATGAAAGTCATCCTAGCGTACACGGAAATATGCCTAATTGAATCAACAACCCACATATGAATTCCCATGATGAAATACCAACTAAATACAAGAAATATTCCTATAAATAGAATTATAGATTATGAGTACATTGAATGGCAGTTAATGGCTACTTCGGGCGCTCGATGAAGGGACGACGGTGTAACGTGTTCGAGACACTGACCCTATGTATCGGAGATTTATCCAGATGTTAGGCTTTTAGAAGATCCGTTGGTAACTCGCGATGAAATATCTCTTCAAGCATGATGATCGACGCAGTTCTTTTTTAGAGATTCGAAGTGAATAAGCAGGCCTGTCGTACCACTCGAAGTATTCCATAGCACAAAATCTTTCATGGACGCGAGATATGATGAATGATGAATCAAATCATTACGGCGCTGGAGCCACTCCTTCTTTCTTCGTTTGATGGCCTGCAGTCTTGAACAATTTAAAAGATTTAAACAGTATATTTACCGCAGGTGAAACAAAGGTAGATTGTTTCTTAAGTCTTGTTCAATGCTCAAATTTGAGTATAGCTACCTGTGGACCCGAATAAGTTCAGCGACTTCTAGGGCATCCTACCATCAACGTTATTCTAGGGTGTACAATAATGTTTAACCTAATTCATTTACCCAATAATATTACACATTAGACTGATCAATGAGATAGGTAACTCAATATTGGATGCTTCATTTTACAAAATAGATGATAAGGACTAGATATTAACAGTTTATTCTATAAATGATTCAAAAGCAGACTGAAGATCAGCGAAATTAACCATGGCAAATTACATCATTACGACCAGTCATGTAGGAGACAAGATTCAACTTTGTAATCTTACACGACTAGTATTCTGATAGGAAATGAGACTCAAGATTTCTTTTGAATACCTTGTTTGAATTACTTCCACGGATCTATGCAGAGATTGAGTGTCACGTTTTAGTTCCAACGAAGAGGATACTGTGTTGCGACCGGGCCTTTGAATAATAAGGAAACCTGAATTTACTTCTATTTTGTGTTGAGTGGTCGTGACGCCCAGTTTTTACAGTTAATAATTGTTTTTGTTTATTGTTGCCATCATTGGCCAATGTTTCGTAAATGAAATTACAAATGGAGATTTTGTTGAGATCCGTAAGTTTAAGTATTTGTAAATTTTTGAATGAATCATTTGTGTGAGCATCATATTATAGATTCTTTACCGCTCTGATATCATTTTTTGGAAGAGTAAAAAGGATGTTGGTTTTGTTTTTATCAGTTCCGTGCCCCGTTTCTATTTTGTATTACAAGTATTGTGAAATAAGCGTTTGGTAGAGCATTTGCAAAGCTGTTGCAGGCAGTAAATTTTTAACTTCATTTAGGATTCCGATGGATTTTGATAACTCAATACTAATATGAGCGATGTGCTCTTTGAAGCTCAGATGTTTATTTATTATGATGCCCAGGAACTTACATGAGTTGGTTTCTTCGATTTCACCTTCGCCAATTTTAATGTGTGGGAGAGATATTTTTTCTTGTATGAGAACGTAATAAATTTCGTTTTATCGATATTAAGGCTAATTTTATTAGCTTAAAGTCACACTGAAGCCTTGTGGAGTTCATTTTTTAAATTCTCCGCAATCAGAGCGGAATTTTGGTTTGGAAGGACCGCAGAAAGCGTGCTGTCATCGGCAAAAAGTATGAATTTGAAAAATGATGTAGATTGAATAATATTATTGATAAAAATTAGAAATAGGAGAGGCCCAAGGACAGATCTTTGTGGAACTCCATTGCTAATTGTCTGTGGGTCCGATTTTGCATCGTCAATGACAACATATTGCTTCTGATTTGTTAGGTATGATCTGAACCAATCATGGGCAACTCACCGAATGCCATAGTAGTGAAGTTTCGAGAGCAATATATTATTGTCCACACAATCGAATGCTTTTCAAAAGTCAAAAAATACAGAGAAGACAGGCTTTTCTTCATCTATATTAGAATAAAGGTACTGTAAATCATTTAGTAGAGCCTGTGTTGATTTTTTTAGAGCGTTAATCAAATTGTTTATCATAGAGAAATAATCTTGCTCAAAATAAGAATACACTTTTTTGTGCACAATTCTCTCGAATACTGTGCTAATAATTGGAAGCACAGAGATAGGTCTATAATTGTTTACACAGGTTTTTTCACCATTTTTGAAAGTAGGGGCTACTCTAGCAACTTTGAGGGAGTTCGGGAAAGGGCCTAGGAAGAGAGACTGGTTAATAATATTGAATTTGATCGGGACTACAATATCAGCAATAACTTTAATAACTTTATTTGAGAACGTTGTAACCCACTCGATTTATTTTTCAGGTTTATGCACGCAATTGCATCGAAAGAGTTGGTAGGCGTAAAGAAAAAAGAGTTATGTTCACGAATATGATCCATGTATTCCAGGTGATCTGTAAGTTCACTTGGAATACCATCAGCTATAATTTTCCCTACGCTTACGAAGAAATCGTTCAAAAGATTAGCAATCTCTTTCTTCTCATGGGATATTACATTATCTTTAACAACATATTCAAGTTTTTTTTATCGGCGTTATTCGGTTTATTGCAAAAGTTAAGGAGGCACCAAGTCTATTAAACGTCAGCATTACGTGATGTCCTTGTCTGGTTTGTCAAATAGTTTCTGAAACTGTTATATGTTTCTCTATATTTTTGCCCTTTCCATAGGAGGGGTAGATGTGCTTGACGTTTCTTTATATTTATCACGATGTCTTCAGTGATCCAGGGCTTTTGTTAATTTTTCGGTGTAACTGTACGAGTTACAATTGGACAACACTGATTGTGTGCGGTCATCATAGTTTCAGTCTACTACTGAATAGTTTCAGTTTACCGCTGCTTCATCAATGCTCATTGCATTATTGTTTTGTTGGGAGATATGTAATGTTGGCATTAATTCTTTGGCATTTCTCCTAAATTTGATTCGTTTACTTTACGATATGAGTAGATTTCAGCTCATGGATTGGTGCAAGTGATATAGACACTTTTCTTAATAAAAAACTGGAAATTGATCTGATGAGTCAGAAGGAATTATTCCGGTAAGAAAATCAATTGGGTCTGTCATGAAAATATTGTCAAACAGCTTAGCAGATTCGGAGGATATCCGTGTAGGCCTTGTGATGATCGGAAGGAAGAATTTAGACTGAAAGGCATTTAGGAAATTTGAGATTGGTTCACAGCTTTCATGTTTCAGTATGTCATAATTGAAGTCACCGCAGATTACTATGTCATTGGAAAAGGAAAGAAAAAGAAAAGAAAAACAGTTTATTTCCAATAGAGATGGTACAAAATTACCATCATTGGTTTTTAAAACATCTTAAAGTTAACACACTTAAATGATACACACACACGAGTATTGTAATACCCATGTCACTAGTCGAAAATTGATTGAGGGCAATGTACTCCTAATCTTGCTTAAACTACATTTTATGATACATGTAATGATAATTATATTTATAAGAGATAACACAACTTCATGACTTTTGACAGTTTACATATACATGACATAAAACTTCGCAATTCTTGACGCCAGGAAGGACCTGTTGAACAGTGACATAATACGACTGAGCTTATTCAGGACGGAGACAGGACAGGCTGCAGGAGGCCAATACACCGTTCCAAGCATAATTCGTTAACCATTTCTAGTCAGTTCTACGAATAGTGACTCTATATGATCCCGATTCATAGTTGCACTTGCTATGAGTCTCGAGTCTATATGCTTAGATATGTACATACTGATGCCTCCGCCCCGCTTGTTATTGCGTAGCGAATGGTAACTGGGATAATTTTCCAATCTAACCATGTCTTTAGTTGAGTCATCTAGCCGGCTTTCGGTGAAGCTAATCAGGTCTAGGTTATACTTAAGTTCAGTTATAGTACATTGATAGAGTGACCTTCAGATCCAACACAGGAGCGAAAAATCATTGCCAGTTATTCGTTTAGTTTCGTTTAATGTTGATGTATTAGCATATTTGCAGTTTTCAATATCATTTAGGTTTGGATATTGAAATGGTCTGTTCAAAATGGTCTGTTAGGTCTGTTCAAATGATTGAGATCTGGGTCGATTTCACCCAATATATCAGCGTGATCAGTCATTTAAAATTAGTAAGCAGTAAGAAATAAGTAATGTACAACTTGAAAAAAGGAAAAAAATAAGTCAAGAAAAAAAGATATTCCTACCCCAAACTAGCTTAGGAAGTAAGTGAGAGAAAAAAGCATCTAGCGCGATGTCGTGAGTACACACACCCATACTCAGTCTATGAGCGAATAATATTGGAGTTCAATATCACAACATTAGTCAGTGCAAACTGAAGAAGGCGTTGTCACAAAGTTCACATACATCAGGTAGTAAGTTTTAAAAATTTTGGCGACAGTGACAGATCTAATCAGCGACAGTTACATGTTATGAAAGGGACATATCTGATTGAGGTGACAGTGATATTTCTAATCGTGTAAAGGACGCAATTGATTTTGTAGGATAGTATTAAGGTTTATACGCAGTAATAACCTAATTGGGAAAAATTACACACAAAAAAGGTGTGGAAGCGAACAAGGTGGAAATCTAAATTCCATTTTAACATTGGTAGGTACAAATTGCTGAAGGCGTTGTTGCACAGTTCACATACAGCTGTCATAATTGTTCACATGTCTGTCATACAACTGTCAAAATTGAGGTGAAAGTGATATATCTTTCACCTTATACACTTATAAGGTGAAATATATCTTTTCACCTTATATCTTTCACCTTTCACCTAAGGTCTTATACAAGTTGGAATTGATTTTGAAGCATGAAACATTTTTTATAACTAAAAGCGCGAGCGCGCTTCGAAGAAGGGTTTTCTTTCGTGGCGTGTTTCATCTTTCAAGTAGCGCACATCCACCCTCACAACAGATGAAGATCGACTGAAGCTCAAGCAGCGAGCTGCTACCAGTGCGCTAGTGCCACGGTATACCGTGACGGGTGCCCGGCACTCTCGAAGGCTTCTCCAGTGGATTACCAAACCCAGCACGCTTGGCAGCCTACTCGCGAGTATGCTAGCGAAATTTGGCCCATGAGTCGCGGCCTTCAAGGCTGCTGATGATGATGGATTTATGTTTATATCTTTGTGTTTTTAGTTAAACCATTTCTACAGGGTGTTGGTGGAACTCATGGTACAAACTTCGGCTACTTGTAGAAAATACAAATTTAAACACTTTTTCATCAGTAAAAATATCGAAAAACGCTTAATTTTTGAATTATTGGGCTTAGAAGTTTATTATGCTACGGTACAAGAACACAACAGCGATTTCGCAACAGACAAGAATAAGGGCAATATGGGGAATTCGAATGAACAAGCGTTGGCACAATCGATCATGTTTCATTTACAGCTTAAAACATTAATATTCACAGATTCAGGAAATTTCTAGAAATTCCTAGTCAACGTTAGCGACCCCTGGTGAGAAGCGTATGT